>OX393562.1:742342-834842 GCA_947652115.1 Blastomussa wellsi
TCTCTTAGTGAAGTGCATGTGATGTTAACTGAACTCATTCTTTGCTTATTCAAGGTCAGTGCGGTTCGTGTTGGGCTTTCTCAACCACTGGAAACATCGAGGGACAATGGAAAATCAAGAAAGGCCAGCTGGTCTCCCTCAGTGAACAAGGTAATGCAACATGACCTGCTTTCCAACTTTCAGCACTGCAGTCAATAAGTACTGATTGCTGATGAAAAGCATCAGCTACTTTGCTTTGAAAGTCAGTTACTTTTTTCCCAAAAAAGAAGAAAGTAAAAGATTCTTTTTACGGTTAGTTACTAACTGCCTTCTTCAAAATTAATTGTATTGAAACCCGTAGTTTTGAAGTTCATTCAATACATTGTACATCCAAGTAAATCACAAAAGAATAATGATCAGATTCATACATCACCAACCTGGTATAACCCATGGTATAACCCATGAAGTATTTATCTTGCAATTCGTTTTTCATTTCTTTTTGCAGAGCTTGTTGACTGTGACAAGGTTGACTCTGGTTGTAATGGTGGACTGCCATCCAATGCTTATAAACAAATCATGAAACTTGGTAATTGTATTTACATGTACCATTCAGTTATACAATCCATTGCATCTAAACTCCTGCGAGCAGTTAGCAATAGGCTTCTGTCAATCAAAACACATTAAATGGAAAGGTTTGATTTAACAAACGTCTTACATAATTATTAATAAGGTTTGATTGATGGGAGTCTATCGCCAACAAGGGTTGCATACCACTGAATCTAGTTATGACGTCATTGTTTTTCCCTAGCAGTTACTTGTTAGCCCAAGGAATCAATAACCAGCAATCACTCTACACAGATGTGACTTTTGAACTTCTTTCTTTTTGAAGCAATGTCAATCGTTGGTTGAGTTATAATTAATGAAATGGCTCAGTAACAGAAGTAACAGAGCACGGTGTGTCTCGTTATTTACACGGTGTTCCCTTTGTGTCTAGGTGGGCTTGAAACTGAACGTCAGTATCCATATGAAGCAGCTGATGAGACATGCAAGTTCAAAAAGCCAGAAGCCGTGGTGTTCATCAATGGCTCTGTGGCAATATCCAAGGATGAAAATAGTGAGATTTAAGCTCTTAAGCTCCCCCATTCTCATCCCTGGAGCTGCTGGTGGTGAAACCAGGCTGCGCACAAGGAACAAGTGGCTCTGGAGACACTTGCTTTTGTCCAATCAAATCATGCTCTGGGCCCGGCAAGCATGTAGCTCACCACTACCCAACACGCACACACACCCACCCACGCACTTTCTCTGATCTCTTTAGTCTTTCCCAGGCGTATTGTTTTAATTGCCAGCTATACCATACCCCTGACAACACGTATATCTTTTGAGTGATTTATGTGGAATTTTGTGTCTTTACAGAAATTGCAGCTTGGCTTGTTGCTAATGGACCCATCTCTATTGGCATCAATGCCAACATGATGCAGGTGAGACACAACTCACCATACACTTGTAAATTCTCCCTACTCATTCAGTGTATGCCATGTAAGACTACTAGGGAGAATTTGATGATGTTTAATTTGATGCCTTCAGCAATTCCCCCGGTCTCCATTCATTACTTCCATCCATACTGTTTGGGAGAATTTATGTATTTATTTCAATGTAAAAAATTCTCTGGATCTGTGTGTTCGATTATGCAATTATATGACTTGGAGGAAACAGATTTTGATCATTGATACATAAGGCTCGACAATGGTCAGTAATTGCCCTTTACACAACCTAGTCAAGCTATGCTTTAAGACATAGAGTGGCTTTGTTTTAAATGTCCCAGAGCGTAGCTTGCCCACCAACAAGGTGTTATATTTGTGCCATGTGACTGGATCATGCAAAGGACCTTTTAATTGGTGTGACTGATTGATGGATTGATTGGCCAATTGACTGACTGACTCACTCACTGACTTGCTCGCTCGCTCACATATTAACCTTTCTTCTTATCCATATTGGACCTAGTTTTACTTGGGAGGTGTATCTCACCCGTGGAAGATTTTCTGCAATCCTGAGTCCCTGGACCATGGGGTGCTGATTGTTGGCTACGGCGTCAGTGAGTATTGTTATTGTTTGTGCTTATTGACTTACTCAAATAGCCACAAGGGAATATTTTGGGCTGCAAGTCAAGCCATAGTCTGAGTACATTAACAAAATTGTTTGGGATAAGATATTTGCACTCAGTTTTCTCGAGACGTTGTACAAATGTCACTCTTTTAATAACTTGATATTGTACCATGTTTTAGAGAAAAGCTGGCTGTATGGAGATGAACCATACTGGATAATAAAGAACAGGTGAAATGTTTTCACTTATTAATTGATAGTGAGTACTGCATTGGGTTGAAAGAAGGGCTGTGAGCAATAATTAATCCCGGCATGGCCCCGAGCTAGTGAGAGTTGTTTAGAAGCTTATTATCATGGAGCCCTTTGTTTTGTTTTGGCCAGCCTAATGATAATTAACAGAAAATCCAGCAAAAAAACCCAGTCGTGACTGTAAACCAATCACTGGGTGTCTTTTAAGTGATACTGGCTGCATGTCATAGTCAAGGTTGGATTTAATGATTAATTTTATCAGACAATTTTCTTGAAAACTATGAGGTAATGTTTAAAAAATGAGCAGCAGTGTTTTATCAGGCTTAAAACACGAGGCAGAGCTGAGTGTTTTAAACCTGATAAAACATGTGTTGCGAGTTTTTTGAACAGCTTCAAAAACGTTTGTGATAGATCTATTCATTTGTAGAATTATCATCGGGTTTATTATTATAATTCCGGAGAAAATTGTCTGTAAAATTTAGCCGTGTCTTTATCAGATATAAAGACACTTATTAAACATTAATTTCTGTTGTATTTCCTTTATGAATTATTAATGAGTTTTTGAAGTATTTGTTCAATACACGTACTTCTATAACTTTCTCATAAATGTGCATTATTTTTCTTTGCAGCTGGGGAGAGAGCTGGGGAGAGCAAGTGAGTTTGTTGTTTCCTTTTGTCTCTAAACACTTTGTTTATTTTCTGTCCTCCCTTTTCAACACTTGCATGTAACTTTCAATGTTCACTCAACTAGTCTTTTAATCCAAAGCATGTATAAAGTCTAACTTCCGATTTTCTCAAACCAACAAGTATCGTACGGTTACATGTGCAGTGGCAGGGCTGCAAAGAATTTTTCAACCAAGTCAGTATTTTGATTGGAGAAAGCTGTGAAGTCGGACAACATATTACAGTACTACTCAATAATGCAAAACATTGGTGTTTGCATTGCAAGCCGTAAAAAATTGTCCAGACAAGCTGTCGGCCATTGACCCGTGTCCGACTGTTATTTACAGCCATGCATGTGTATCAGTCATTTACATGTCTTTTTCTTAGCGTATAAACTGAATGTAAACAAAAAATAGCAAGTGCAAAGTAAAGGAGGGTGGTTGAATAACTCTTCTTGTTAATCTTTCTCTACATTAAACGAAAAGTACAAGAAAACCAATGATGTTCATTTGAGTTGTGGTGGGATGCGGTTTTTTGTTGTTTTGGGTCTGCGTTGTCCACCCTTTCTTTATGCTAAAGATTATTGCCTCTTCTGTCGCAGGGATACTACTTGATCTACCGCGGAGACGGAAGCTGTGGTTTGAACACCATGTGCACCTCGGCTGTCGTAGACTGAGACCTACAGAGCAGTTGGTATGTTAAAATGTTTTTGTTGTTCAACTAAAACCCATGTTTTGTTGGTCTTGTCAACAGCCGCAACTTTATTGGACAATCCACAATGCCAAGGGTTGCGTGACAACCCAATACTGTAATGGCCATGAATCAAATTGCCTGCTTACAAATGATGAAATGAGCATTTTCAAATTTAATTGAGTCAACTCCAGAGATCCTTGAAAGTGTGCTTAAAAAGGCATGTAGGTGTTTGATTTTTACCCTTAACTCTTTCCTGTCATGCACAATTCACCATCGATCAGACACGTTTTTTCAAACCGGATATTCAGTTATACTATCAATCAATGACAGTTTCTATTAATTTTTTACGTACGTGTTTAAGTTTGAAGATGGTGGAATCACACTTGATTGAAGATTTTATGCTGACCGAGGTTCTTGTAGTTCATGATCAGTCTGTTTTAACGCGTCGGCCATCTTGGATGACCGAAATCCAAATTTAATAGTTGTCATGTAAGCCGAATTCAAGTGTCTATGCTCAAATTTGCTCAGTAGTTGCCTTAATCTATCAGCTTCCTGTGTGCCAAATATGGAGTAAATCGGAAGTAACGCCATTTTTTTCTATGGGTCGTAAACGACGACTAAAACATAGGATCTGACAGGAATGAGTTAAGGTCGTGTCTCTTTTTTATTTTTTTGCAGGAATTTCATGACAGCACCCAGCTTATACCTGGAATGCACATTTTGAATTTCATGCTTTTTAGTCAGATTTTTATATAATCAGTAGTTAGTATAGCATGCACTAAATGTAGCATAGGTTTTTTATCCTTTTTTTATTTAGAAATGACAAGAAAAGTGGGTGGGAATTATAAAGAGAATTGATTGTTCATTTTTAATGTACTCAATTTTTGATATACCGTAATGCATCGAATTTTTTTATTTTGAATTTGACGTCACGGATAATGATTATTGGTAAATGCCTTAGAGTTAGTTTGCTATATTAAAGGAACTCTGTATGCTGCGGGTGACCTGTCTTGAAAAGTTAACCTTTTTTTTCAAATTTGACAATTACAATCATTCTCAATCTTCGTCATACAAAGTCATCCTTGCTTCTTTTCAGTATAATTTTACACCGTAGTAAACTATTATTTTGAGGTTTCCTTTTCTGGAGGATGGAAAAAACTTCAGGGAAAACTAACAACTGATTAACAGCACTGGTCGGCTGTCTAAAAATATGAATTTCTGGCCGACTTGGTCGAACAACTTCAAAATTTAATTAAAAGTGATAAATTCTCAGTATAGTTTGTACACCATTTTGTGTAGAAATTTTAGTTGGGAAATATCTAGCCTCTGTAACAAGGTTAAGAAATTGTAGCATTCTATATGATATTAAAGCACTTGGTTTGGTATACTAATAAAGATGTGTTCATTTGACAAAGTTACTTAACTTTATTAAACCGTCTTGCATATGTCAAATACACCAGAAACTGTTCCATAAAGTACAGTCAATTTGCTATCTATGACGTAGAATTGGTTCCCAGTAACTTACTAAAGTCTTTACCATTTACATGTGACAGCCTGTGTAAACGAACGTGGCTCTTGTTGCCTGCAATTCAGCCACCACAAAAGTCCCATACAGATGAGGTAACTCTACAAAGATATGTCAGTGAAGCGTCTGTGAGTTACGAATTTTCGCGCGCAAGTGTCAGCCAATCAGAGATACTTTTATGATTCTCCAAGAGCTACGTCACTTCTATGAGAGTTCGTGAGTCAAATCTCTAGCGCCTCTTGAGTGCGCTAAGAAATAATCCTACAACCCCCAACCCCGACACTGGGAAGTTTCCGGTCCCGCTCTATCTTTAAAGTGAGGTCGATTGGGGTTCTTTTTCGTTGTCATCTGTCGGTGCCTCTTCCAGTTTCTCATCCACTTCAGGTTCCCCTGTTGTATCTGTCTTTTTTCGAAATGACAATGGGTTCTTTAAAAATCTGTGTAAAAAGAAAATTGGTAATAAATAATTGGAACTTTCACCCAGGACTGTTTTCTTGACACTTGAAGAGAACCATATTTGGAAAGTTTGGTGACCTATCTAGGGTATCCTGGAGGGTAGCAATAGTTCTACGTAAATTTGTCTGCGTAGCATGTGCTCCCATTCTTATTCTCATTTTGGCTTCGGGAAAACAGGCCATCTCAAATTTTTGCGCGCCTAAAATGGGCAGCGCTTACTACTCCAGCTCTACAGTACATATACTGACCAGCGATCCGTCTTGTCCAAGTTGTTTTCTCCAAAGCCTGTACATGTTGCTTACTTACTTGGTCATTATTAGGGGAATGACGATAAGAGCGGCGCTCACAAGAAATGGTAACCCTGGGAAACCAGCGTTAGACGATCTGATGTACATTGGGTTGAAGATAAAAGCGCCCAAGAAATTACAAAACGTATCCACAGTCGTCACGGAGGCGAACATGGCACCTACAAAGAGAAATACAGTTATATTCGTAAAAAGACGGAAAGCTAGAAAAGACTGAAGCTATTTGTTATCATTAGAAAAACATACCCCCCTCTAAAATTGATAACTGCAAAAGGTATACTTCGTAAGATAACAGATGAGACTGATCGATAAACGGTCGAATAACGTGGCTCAGGAAATGTGTGCATGCATAAGCGTGTATTGAGGGTATCTGGTGAGGCTGCGTTTCAATACCGATGGTGTAATAATTTGAAAACGGTATAGTGTGGACAGAAAACTTTTTATCCGCTTTCGAGGTGAAAACGCCGTTTTTTTTTTCATCGGGTTTAGTGTGGACGTAGCCTGAGAGCGATCGAGAAAGGCAAAAATGTCTTCATTTTTTGTTCCCGTATCCGTGAAAATATTTAAGTACAATCTAGCCTGCGTGGCAAGCGCTCCCGCCCGAGCGAAGAGCGAAGAGCGATTTCTGGTCGCGCGAAAATTGGGGCGAGGGCAAAAAGGGAAAAGAAGGCCCCAATTTTCGCGCCTTCAGATATACGATAACAGATCATAACAGCTCTTCGCTCGCTTGGGAACTCTCGCTCCGCAGGCTAAGTACAACCAAGAAGTGATATATCGCACAGAGACATTTGGTAGCCCCGGTGGAGTTAGCCTGCCACTGTGAAGGGTTGTACTACCATTTCCACTACGATCACAAGCAACACTCGATATTCCCTGACAATATCAGGCAAAGTCAATTGCAAAGTCAAGCGCGCGTCCTAAAAAAATATGTAAAATAAAGAAGAAGCAACGGTAATGGGTAGAACGTACCTCGTTCATCAGAATCTACAGTTTGTGACATCATTCCTTTGTAGAGCGGTACGACGGCACCTCCAAATATTCCAATAATTGGAACTAAAAGAAACGAAGTTAAATTAAAATCGAAAGCAATCACAGAACCCGCAGCCAGGGAGGTCCACTTTTTTGTTGACCAGCGATTCAAAAAGTGAAACATAAAAAATCTACACAGTAGAAACTAATTAAAAAGTAATTTTAGTTTCCTGTCTGTAGTGTAGAATACAGATTGCACTTCAGTTTACCATCCAAAATCCCCAAAAACAACAACATGCTCAATTTACTCCGTCAATACTGCGGCCAATACTGTTAAGCCTTCCGAGAGGTGCGTGCCGCCTCTCCCTAACCCTAAAGTATTTAAATACTTGATAAAAAAAAATGATGAAAACTTCAGCCTTCCAACTTACCTAAGAAAACCATCCACGTACGATCAGAAAATGCGAAGAAAACGAGTGAAGCGCACTGCGTTATCATACCAACCCTGGCTACATTGATCTCGCTCATAAACCGCTTAAGAACTCCAATGCCCACGATACCACCAAAGCCTTGCATAAAGAATCTAAACGCCATGAATACGCCCAGAGTTGCCGGTCCCCAGCAGAGAGGGGTGCGTAGGACAAATAGTGTCACCACCCCACTGATGCCCATAACGCCCAGGTTGATTATACCATCCGAAATAAGAAGCATGATGAGATTTTTTCGTCCGCCATTTCTCGGGTTCTTGTACACACTCCAAACTGCTCTGAAGCTGTCAAAACTGAAAAATCGCATCTTCTTTTTGTGGCTTTTCTGTTTGGATTCTGGCACCATAAAGGCGGCCCACAATACAGAGGCCACGTGACAGGCGAAAATGAACCAATAAGGTGGAATGAATCCGAGGTTCTTTAACCACGCACCGCTGGTCAACTGGCTCACAACGCCACCAATAAACACGACGAACTGGATCACAGCTAGTAAAGAAAACAAGTTGGCGTTTAGAACCCAAAAACTAGAAAAAAAGATACGTCTAGTCTACCAGCCAATACAACCATCTCTCAAATAACACGCTAGTTTGTATGTGTGCAGAAAGGCGTCCTTCTAGTTAAATGTTTGGTACAATTTTATGCTATCAACGAGTTTCTTCAGCTGCCTCGGTTTCAAACTTTACGGGGTCACTCTCCTGGAAATGCCTCCTACTGATCTGAGAATTGAGATCAATGCACAAAATCTTCAGTAGAGTTATTTTCATTGGTGAAAGTATTCACTGATGACAAGATTTTTATCGTGCTCTTATGTCGACCTGTTTCGTAATGACATCTTTTAAGGATCAAAAACGTACGAGCCACGTCACGGCCATGTTGGTGTGCTTTAGGGGTTCAACTTAAATTTCCTGAGAGCATTCCCCTCCCTTTAGCACGGAAGCTCTACCAACAGGGATGCAAGCTGTTTCACTGGCGATCACGTCGTCAGATAAGTACTTACATCTCATACCAATCCTACAAGGACTCAAGATGTCTCACTTTTACGACAGAATAGAACTTACATTTGCTACAAAGACTGTAAATTCTAGCTGAGGACAAATGCACTAACCAATGTGAATAGCAAGCCTTTGTTCAGACGTTATATCAGAAACATAGGCAAACGCAGCCATGGTCATAATCGTAGCGAATCCCGAAAAGCCATTTATCGCCTCGCCGACAAAAAGGACATACACAGGCCACTCTAGGTACATGATAATCAGGATAAGAATTGCCTCAACTGCACTTCCAATAGGAGGGGCCAACAGAGCGGGACGTCTTCCACCGGTGTCCGTCCACGGACCCAGAAGAAGGACCATGATAATGGATGGTATAGAGAGAAAGAGGACATTACCCATGTCGATTTTCGCAGCCAAGTCTTGCACCTGGACAAAGAAAACTCAGGGTTACATATAATATCTGTTTAAATGGAAGTTGATAACGGTGAATTAACCGTCGCAGTGAATATGGGCGGCTGAATCTTTGAGAGTTAGTCCCCTGATGAAGAGCTGTCGGAAGAAATACTATGAAGAGAACAAAACGTCTCGGCGAAGAAAGTAGTCTGAAGTTTTAGACGTCTTCCCGCCATAATCCCCTGAGGCGTGGGGTGGGCAGACGTCCGATCCGACACTTCAGACGCGCGCGTATGCCGCGCAACACCAGGATACAATCTTTTGAAAATATAACAGAACCTCCTGCAAAGAACGCCCTTTGGAGCAGAAAACGTGTCCACTTGCATTGGAAAAGGTGGTTGATCGCAGCGTAAAATAGAGTGCTTATATAGAGTTGGGGCCGTGTATAGGTCTGTGTGCATATGGAAGTTGTTAATTGGAGGCATAGGGGTCCTGGAGCTTTTTACCCAAGAAGAAAACGGCCGGCTCCTGGGCGGCAACCAGGCTAGAGCTGGGATATATGAGGAGTGAAGTTGTTTAACATTAAACCGTTACGAGATATGCATCAACGACAACGCTTCAAATGCCGAAAATTCCCATTACTTGTATTACATTCCTTAGAGTTTTAGCTGGGGGAATTCGATCTTGACATAATCTCCTTTGCAGATTTTGTCCCTACTAGTCTACTATTATCGAAACGTCAGCCTTTTCACATTTATGGCACCTACCTCTTTTTCCAGCTCCTTCAGTGACGAGTTTCCTCCAGTATCATCAGCGCATCCTTTCTCTGAAGTTTCTGAGATGTTATACGGGAACCCCTTGAATTTACTGACTCTGAAGTACACATACTGAGTCAAGACGGGGAGGCTCATGAACAAACCGAATGTGTAGAACAGTACCACTGGTTCAACTGTCAAATAACGCCGCCATCTTGGCAAATTCAGCGGCATTGTGGTTCTTTGCTAAGCTGTAAAGATCACAGACGGTGAATTAAGTTGCGGTAGTACGGGAAACAGTCTCTTTCAACTTGTCTCGCAACATTGTAGCATTGCAAGTTGAAACCCGTTGTTGCGCGTATTACCACTCGGGTGAGAAATTTGTCGCGCAACAAAATTCAGTGTTGCAAGTTGCGGGCGTATCTGTAAACAATGATAGCAGCCGTTCACATTGTTTGTCGAAAGCGAGCGCTTTCCGTTCTCTGTTTGAGCCTTTTGTTGGAGGAAGAGGAAGACGTGGCCGGCAATTAAGTTTACATGTGAGACTGGGTTTCCCTAGAGAGACAGAAGAAGAAGAACATCTTCTTTCACGTCTCGTAAAAATCTCGCAAATTTTCCACTTCGAATTTTGGCGGTCTTGTTCTTTCTTTTGATACTGATTTCACGAGTCAAAAAAATGAATTTCGTTGCGCGATAAGTTGCTCACGCGAGTGTTATACGCGCAACAACGGGCTTCAACTTGCAATGCAACATTGTCGTGAGACAAAAGGTGAAAGAAAATGTTGTCCGTATTACCCCCACCTTAAGGGATTGCGTTTTATTGACAGCACCTGTGATCACAGGCAGACCACCCTCTGTTTGACTGATGTAAATGCTGTTTGGAACTTGAGACTTGATATTCAGGACGGACGATCGGTTGAAATTTTGTCCCACTAGTGGAGATATTAAACTAAAAGGCATCTTTTGTCTAAATTATGTTTTAATTTTAAAAGTTTCAAGAAAATGTTAATTGAGTCACGCGTTCATTTATTCGACCTGTATATTAAAGCCGTTCTCTGGCGAGATTACTTCGTCGCAATGGTAAAAAAACCACGCGTGACTCAATTAACATTTTGTCGAAACGGTAAAAGATGCCTTTAATATCCCGGGCTTACTGAACATCTCTACTTGTGAAACAAAATTTCAAGCGATTGACATAGTTGTTCCTCCTGAATATCAGGTCTCAAGTTCCAAACAACATCACGCAAACAGTGAGTGGTTTACCTGTTCTTTTTATGCTGAGTCAGACGTTGGGCACATATCTTTTCGTCATGTCTATTTTAAGTGTCACGCAAAACGTAACCAGTCACGCGAAATATAAAGATATATGTATATTATGTAGGGAAGATATTTGTTTACAAAACATTGCTTTTGTTATTTAAATAGCCAACAAGTTAAACAAAAGAGCTCTTTGTTTTACTAACCAATAGGTTTCTGGGTGGCACATTAATCACGGTGGGTGACGTCACATATATTTTCCCTATAAAAGCAGTAAGTTTGGGTTTTTTTCTCTGTACGCTGCTTTACGAGTGTGTTACTCTCGCAGAACGTGCGAATACAATTTCATGTTCGATCATGCATGTGTGACTTTCAGAGGCAGCGTTACAATAACACAGGTGCTGGCAAAAAGACTGTAAAAAAGAAGAACTGCTTATAAGTATGCAAATATTGTACGTGTACCCAAAGAACAGCCAGCAAACTTTGCACAAATGTTGCAAAAGTAAATTACTGCTCGATTAAAACTTCAAACACTGAAAGATTTCATATTTTCAACGACTTTGATATGTTGTCTTCTGTGCGAGTAATATGATTACATAAAGTTAACGATATTGCATTTGCAATTTGTTAATTTCGACAGCCTATCAACGAAGTTCTTTATTTTACTTTTCGGATTCTAAAACAAATAGCGATCGTAATACACCGATCTAAAGGAAGGTTTTAATTTGTGTCGCACGAAAGGTTCAAAGAAAGAGGCTAGACCCTGTGCTAATGGGGGTCACCACAGCTTGATTCGCAAGGTAGCGGGTACAGTGTTTAATTAGCTGTGTTTCTCTTGTAGCATTACGGCTGCTGGATAAAAACGGCTTCAATCTGCTTGATTAGTAGCAGTTCATAACATGCAATCAAGTCAGAGCAAATCGGAGCACGAACGAGTAGGTACGTATGTTTGAGAGTCCATTGAAACAGCACGCGCAAAATAACCGAAAGCAGAAAAGCAACAGCACTGAGGACCGGCAAAGAGAAGCAACAAACGATTACTACAATTATTACAAAAACCACTAACCTGAATCTTTTTCTTCTCGAGTCGTCACTTGCCTGACAATCTTCTTTAGCGTGTTACTGTTCGTCTACTTTTAATATTTGCTGTTTACTCTGACTCCGAAAGCTCACAAAATGAATCATTCACCACTTCGACTTTAAGGTTCACTTTTGACCCTCAAGCCGTCTTCATTGCGTTACGGGTGGTTGCGCTGCAGGCGGCATCTATTATCAGACGGCAAACCATGCATGCTCATAATTACGTTTCAGAACGTCACGCAACTTGAGAAGCACAGCGTCACGTTCAAATAGACACAAACACATGTCATGTGAGTTATACGGGGACGTGCCACTGGATAGGGTATGGGTTTTGACCCCTTAGTCCTGAACAGGGTATTTAATTCAGGCGAGTCTGTCCTGAACGGGCTATGGATATTAAGGAGTCTTCCTTCTCGTTCTTATTGGAACTCGTCACCGTGCTGGCGAGGGGTTTCGAGTCACCGTTCGGGCAGCCATGTACTCATTTTATTTTATATTGTCTAGTTTTGTAAACCTAATTAATTTGGGGTACAATAAAGTTGTTGTTGTTGTTGTTGTTGTTGTCACCGTGCTACACCGTGCTGACGAGTTCCAATAAGAACGAAACAGCTGTCCACGGTTGCAGCCTTGCTTCATCGGTTTCTGTCGGGTTGTTGTCTCGCATAGTCAACTTTTTCACGTAGTATCAGCCTTGCAGTTATGTTAGTATTTATTTAGCTGGTCATCAGATCTTTTGCAGGCCTATATCTAGTCCCCATAGCGCTATAGTACAAAAAAGCACAATTTCCTTTGTCCTAAACAGGGTATGCAATGTTCGACGCTATTTTTGTCCTAAACAGGATCAGGGTTTCAGACCTCCAGCGGCATCCCTATACCCAAACATGGGTGAAGTATTCCCCGCCTCCTCCACCCGGGCCAAAAATGTTGAACAAGATGCACCCTCACTAACCCTTTATTAAATATAGCTCTATTCACTTTTTTCGAGAAGGGAGAGGGCGTTGTGTGACATCTCCAACGTCAGCGAAAACTAATTTGCTAAAAAAAGGAAGGGGGAGAGGGTTGAGGTAGGTGTAGGCTAAAAAAATCCTCTTTTCACGGAAACGTTAATTTCGTGTACGTTCTATCTTTTACGATTTTTTCTGGTAATTATGGATAACAAAATTTCTGCACTCAGAACTGTGCATGTGTGGTCCACATCATCACGCAAGTGTGGTGATGAGTTTCGCGCGGTCGGCCACGATGCATCGAATTAGATGTTAAATGATTTATCTCAAGATCAGTCAAATAAAACACAGATCCACCAGCAGTGTTTTACACGTACTTTGGAACTTCTTCGGTACCAGCTGGCCTGATGGGTGAATCCACGGACACATCGTCAGGCGAATCAGGCTCGTACTGTTCGTCTTCTTGTTCATCCTCAGTGTCTGGTATCTTCTCGTATCCGCTTGGAGCGTTCACGATCTTTCTTTTCCTTTTGAACATCGACTGATCTTTCAGGCAGCTGCAACGAACAACACCATTAAATTGTAAGAGTATACATAGGTTACGTCCACACTAAGCCGAATAAATTTTAACGGCGTTTTCGCCCCTAAAACGGATCAAACGTTTTCTGTCCACACTTCAACGTTATCACATTTTTTCATCATGTATATTGAAACACTGCCTCACCTCAGAGGACTCGCCTGAAACGCGCAAATACGCACAAGAGCATGCACACTTTACCGGCTGCTTGCCTTTTCGTCGTCCACACTAACACACCGGTAATATAGCCAGCGTTTTAAAACTTATCCATTTTGGAGAGCGAAAACGCCGTTTTAGCGTGGACGGAAGGCCAATACGGAGAGAAAAAAGGCGCGTTTTCCAGCTTAATGTGGAGGTAACCTTGACAAGGGAACTGAATGCCTGGAGAATTTTAACTCGGGCTGACAGTCAGCCCAGAAGAATGCCTCGCCTGCAAAATTCCAACTGATGACGTAACTCTACAGAGATCCGTGTCAGTATCGTTTCTGATTGGTTCTTAATTGCGCGCGAAAATTCAAAACAGAGAAACAACCAATCAGAGACTAACCCATATCGACTTCAATAATCTCGTACCCAGATCTTCTCAACCCTCGGCTTTCCTACAAAGTGAGTAAACATCTGGGTACGAGATTAGTCTCCAACGCAGACGTCCTTTGGGCTTCGTCGCGCGTTCCTTCCCCACGGATGTCTGCTGAATCGACAGTCCACAGGTCACAGGTTCACAGGTCGTTTAATCCAATTAAAGAAAACAATCAGTATTGACTCATTGCATGACAGCTATCCTATCACATGCCGCGAATCGTCTTCCAAAACTGGAAAGTTACCTCTGATTGGTTCGTAGCCGTGAACGGAAGTGGACGTTCGATTCAGCAGACGTCTGTGGGGAAGGAACGCGTGACGAAGCCCAAAGGACGTCTACGTTGGAGGCTATACGAGATTACGACTTCATCGACCGTTGCGGTATCTAAAGTCTCTCTATAAACCCTAGAGTGTTGACAGTACATAAAATGAACTCACAAGGTAGAGAAGAAAGGAACCAGCATCAAAATGGCTCCCAGGACGAACACAAATCCCGGCACGTTGAATTTTAAAGATTTAGGATAGAGCGAGTGAAACAGCGCGGTTCCACCAAATGTGCAAAGCATCTCTACTGATGAAACTGCAGAAAACAATGATCCTGAAACGAAGAATAGAAAAGATTACGCCTAACATAGAGGAGGGATAACGTCTCTTAAAAGAACTGCGTCTCAGACAGACAGATATGTTTTATTTGGAGTCTTATACAATAAATAGTATTTCGACTATGGATTCCAAATAACTACAAATTACAGTAGTATAGTAGTGGGGGTTACCAGGACAGACACTAAAATTTGACGTTGTTGCTAGACCTTGGAGCGGACAGCGGAGCGCGACGGATACGCTAACATTTACGTTTGTTTCTTCATTTAGTTGCAGTCAACGTCAAATTAGCAAAATTAAAACTAGATAAACCTTCTTATGTTGGAATGTCTATTTTAGACTTAAGTAAAATCTTAATGAATGATTTTCATTACAATTATCCCGGCGTAGTAAATCGAACCGAATCGAACTTAATGTCAATCGAACTCAATCGAACTCAATCGGTGGATTGCGTTCGATTGAGTTCGACAATCGAATGAAATCGAACTCACCGAAAAGTAAAAAAATCAATCGAACCCAATCGAACATCTGATCATTTACTTTGATTTTGACCTAAAGAGAAAGATAATTTTATTGTTGCATTTACTATTTCTCCTTTCTATCATGGCAGTAAGATGCTCCCAAACGTCCAATATACTGACGCTCGTTCACCTCTTACTCTCTTGTTCACTGTCAATTGTCCAAGATGAATTTGAGAGAATCATGTACATCGTTAGTAAGATATTTTTCATAATCATCCATCTACTTTATGCTGTAGCCTGTGTCGCGGTTAGTAATTTGCTTGTATTTTTGCATAAAAGTAATCCTTCGAGTTGTCTTGGCGCTATTGTAAGTTAGGTAAAGAAAGGGAAAGGGTACGGCAATTTCGAAATACGCCGGCTGGAATAATAAAAGCTTTGTTTTGTTCTGTTCTGTTCTCTTAATTGCCGTGGACAGTTTATAAATGGGGTTTGTATTATTGAATAAATAGTAAAAAAAGCGCGAGAAAAACTTGCTTTGACGGGCTTGCTTAGGGCTTTCTTTGTATAGATTCACCAGAGGCAATCGAACGAAATCCATTTAATTGTGTTCGATTGAGTTCGGAAACCGAACTCAATCGAACTCAATCAGACGGATTGAGTTCGATTTGTTCAATTGAATTCGATTTGTTTGGAAATCGAACTCACTGAATGTGTGGTGTTCGATTTCGTTCGATTGCCGACCTTAATCGAACTCAATCCACGGATTGAGTTCGATTGAGTTCGATTTTCGAACGTTCGATTTACTACGCCGGGAATTATATCAGAAAAAAATACCGCCGGAGCCAGTTACTTTTTACTGATACGGATTCACTGTTCTATCATATTAAAACAGAAGATATTTATGAAGACTTATGATTTATCATTGTCACTCAATCGCCGTGATGGGGCTGCAGATTGTGCAGGCCCGCGACGCCGAGTCGCAAATTTAACGATAGCGTGAATTTTAGCGTCTGTCCTCGTAAATTTTAGCGTATCCTGTATATAAATTTTACACTAAATTTAGCGTGGGGGTTACCAGCGTCAGCGTAAATTTGGCGCAGTCACTAGCGCCTGTGCGGCATTGCGCGTGACGGGCTGTACGTTTAATTTTTAGTGTTAGCGTATCCGTCGCGCTCCGCTGTCCGCTCCAAGGGCTAGCGACAGCGTCAAATTTTATCACCAGCCCACCCCCCCCCCCCCCCACCCCCACTCACCACCCACCCCCCGCACCCGAATCGAAATCGAGCCGCGAGAATCAGATACGCGGAAGGAAAAAGGAGATGACTTCACTGGTACTGACATCAGAAATACAAAGGAGTATAAACGACGAGCAAAATTATTCGTAGTTAAGCATATGCTAACAAACTGGATTTATTCGAAACAGAAATTTAGTTGCTCGCTTGATTCATCATTTCTACTATCCATGTTTTCAGCGAACAAATTACCTTGCGCGTAAAACCTCATTACCCGAGTTCTGCAATAATGTGCTTCTGTTGGTTTGCATTTTTTACCTTGATCGTCTGCGCTGACAATTTTTGACATCATTGCTCTGAATATGGGGGGACCTGCACCTCCAAATATGCCAACAATTGGAGCTGAAAGAGTCAAGTGAAGATTAGTCAGTCAACTCTAAAAATATCAACACTGAAAGAAAATTCAGGGCAGCTTTTTTCATCTGTTCGTGTAATAATTGGAAATGAGTCGAGTGTTCGCACGAAAAATTCTCACACCTAGCACTGGGATAGCAATCCCTTCTAGAAAGAACACATTCAATAACCCTGCATAAAGATTCCCGATCCTGTTGCCGAAATTAAAGTCAGCCACGCCTTTGTGGCTGAAGAAGAGACCATTTTTAGCCTTTCTAGAGCTTTTGAAAGCCTTGCGCGCGATTTTGACAGGCCGTTGGAATGAAAATCGCGCGTGTCTCTCAAAAGCTCTAGAAAGGCTAAAATGGACTCCAGGTAAGGTTTTCAACTTTACTGTAGCTTTTCAAAGGGAAAAAGATATATTTTCAGCTAAATTATAAATCCATACAAACTCTTATAGTACATTTTGGTCACCTGTGGTAAAACTGCAAGCCGTTATCAACAGACTTCCAGTAAAAGAACTTTCCGCAATGGAGGCGCTTCACGATTATTTCACTTACCTATAAATACCATGAGAAGTGTTGTGGAGAACCCGAGCCACACCAAGAATCCAATATACGACAAAACAGCTACACGGCTAACAATGGCGTCTGATAGGCACATTCCGAACACCTTTATAGCGGTCACGCCACCTGCTCCGTGCATAAACTGACGAAACGCTAAGAAATAGCCAACATACTCCGGCGAGAAACACAACGGTGAATGTAGAGTGTAGAGATTAACCACACCGTTTATGCCCATCACTGCAATGGCCAGGATACCAACAGAAAAAGTCAAAATCACCAAGTTTCTTTTCTTGGGGCCTGAAGCTTCGAAGTACACTTTCCAGGATGATTTGAAGTTCTCCAAACTGAATAATCGCCCTGTTCGATCGCTGGATTTGGCTCTTGATTCCGGAACAACGAAGAGGGCGTAGAGCAGAGCTGCCACATGGCATCCAAAAATGATCCAGTAGGGTGCAATAAATCCCAACTTTTCTATATACAGACCGCTGGTCAGCTGAGCAACCATGCCTCCCAGAAACACTATCAGTTCAATGATGCCTATCATTTGGAGAAGAACATTTCAGGAAATGTCACTGCAGTGATATTTCAACCCAAATATAACACAATTGGTATGTTACAGGCCAAAATTGTCTGCAGGATTTTTTTCAAACTAGATATTTTCTTAACCTATATCCATAAAAATGTCATGCTCTGATGTTCAATGTGCAGTCCATACGAAAACAGTCTGCACAATTTGCACCACAAAAAGGAGAAAAAATTCAGTACCTATCAAACTTACAGATTCTAGCAAACCCCACACACCTAGTTAATAAAAGGCAACTAAAATTTGCAGTTGTAAGGAGAAAACTTACTCAGTCGTAAGGCAATTACAGACTCCTCTGTTGTGTCTGCAACATATGACATGCAAGCCAAGATTATGGTAGTGTAATATCCACAGATACCATGCAGAAATCCACCAATAAACAAGCAGTAAATTGGCAGCTTGAAGTACATTACAAAGAGAACTACAACAGCCTCCAAGGCACTGCCAAGGGTGGGCAGAATGAGTGCAGGGCGTCGGCCAACTTTGTCTGTCCACCCACCGATAAATAGTGTTATAATAATTGAGGGAAGGGCAGAAAACATGACCATACCCAGTTGAAAATAAGAGGCCTCTGTCTGCACCTGTAATGGGAAAAGGAACAGCGAACAAACTAAACTAAACGTGACAGTGGCATTGGCAAAACCAATGGTTCTCAAGGGAAAGGCGCAAAGTGACATGGGCTTTATTTGCATTTGCTTAATAAAATCTCTCAACCCTCCATGCCTTATACAGTTTTCAACCAACAGGGCCCCTCTAACAGATCCCACCGTATCACTCTGCCTTTAAAGGCATAAAATTCTGTCTATAAATTTCCTCTCCTGGCTCCTTGGTTTTTCTCTCTCCACAGAAACCAATGGGTAAATAAAATTCAAATTTTATTGGGCAGCCAAGAGACACAGGTTCTTCCAGTTCTGACTTTTATATGCTACCCTCTTCAGTTAAACAAAGACCAGATAAGAATCACATGTTGCAAAATACCTCTTTCTCAAGCTTTTTCATTGAATCATTTAAATTCTTCCCTTCACAGCCTGTCTTTTGCTGGAAATGGTATGGATATCCTTTAGCTTCACTCAGTCGAGAGTAAATATATTGCTGAGACACTGGAACATTCATGAACAATCCAAACGCGTAAAGGAACAGGACTGGCTCTACAGTGAGCAACTGTCGCCATGTCAACACTCTTTGCACCGGCATCACGGCATGTACAGTTCCCCGAAATGCTGGATAGTTAACTTGATAAAGGTGCAGACCCTCCGCTGGGGTTGAGGAAGAGAGAGAGAGAGTGCGTCAGAGCAATCATGTAAAATTTTGAAAGGAAGCCCTAAAAGTAGTCTGCAAATGTAATCACAGATTTCTAGCTACGGTCTGTATATCCAAAAGGATACAAATTGTGTGAATGTGAAGGCAGAGCAAAAACTAAACTGCTTTCAGATACACTTGTCTACACTCTTGTATCAAATGCACTTCATCTGTTTGTGTTCGCACACCTTGCTGTATCTGTCCTCCATGAATATGTCTGAGCTCTTAACTCTGCCCCACCACACTTCCTGTTCTGTAAGCTAACTCGTACTAGAAATGTTTTCAGATTGGTGCATAATTTGGAATTGAACCCAAACCAGAAATAAATTTCTTTCCTGAGTGACCACAGCATTGCATGAAACTTTCAAATTGACCAGTGCTAAATCTGCCTCGCACAGCTTAGAGTTTTGTTATGAATTTGGCTTAGTTACAAGCTAACAATGCAATTAAATACATGTGTTATATCCAAGTTGCTATTGCTAAAGCTCGGGCTAGCGTGACTGAAATAAAGCAGTGCATCAAAAGATGAAGATTCGTCACGCAATAAACTGCCTGATGGAAAAACCCCGATTGAAAATGCAAACCTGCTTACACAAATTTCGATACATTTAAAATTAATATTAGCATTGTATGATGCTTCATCAAAACCCAGGTAACTCATTCGAGAAGACTTGGAATACAGCAGAATACACACGTTGCAGTAGTATGAAAGTAAGCTTGAAGTGCAAAGTTTGGCTTTTATTTGAGACTGCAAGAGTGATCAAAAGTGTTAATTCCTTTACCTAATACAACAAACGAAAACTAAAATGTGCACTCAGCGATTAGCTGAAGACAATGTTGGTCTCTTGGGTCTTTTTCAATGGCAACAGACAGTATTACAATGTAATGTAGTAAAAAAAAGACATCAATTATTTACCTCGTTAAGTATACTCAGCAGGGCAGGGAAATAAAACAGCGTCTAAGCAGGTGCACCAGATCTTATGATCAGCGCTTTATTTGCAAACTCCTTCCGTGTCTGAGCCTGCATCTCCAGGAGATATTGCGCAATTCATGTCACGGGTCTCCACTACTGCTTTGGACATCCCAGGGGAGGGGTGTGGGTGGTCGCATGCAAAGATAAAATCAGACTCTGGACTCAGACTTAGGACTTAGGACTCTGTAGCCGGAACTTTTTCATATAGTTTATTAACTTTTTGCAAATTACTGAGCTAAGAAATAATTAATTAAACTTGTCTGAAGATGCGTTTCAGAAGCCTGATATTATCTTAGACATCGAGAACAATTTCGATTGCTTTTCAGTCATTTTCGAAATGCATGTTTTGATGACATCATGATCACCATTTTTTCTCCTGGCTTCATTCACTTGTCAGATGAAACACCATTGTTTCGGCAGAATTGACTAAATCATCAGTAGTTTAACGGATAGTGTATGTTTCTCGAATTAAATTTTTGCGCGCAAATAACAGTCAACTGTGCTGGCTCCACCACATAAAGTTTTGCTGCTGAGTTTAGGCGGGAGAGCTTTCCTGTCCTACGCTGCAGTTTACGCAGGTACAATGAAAATTTCCAGATGACATTCGACTCTCTGTGTATATGTTTTAAATATGCGATAAAAAACTATTTGTACAAGATAAATTTATGCATCTATTCATTATTTTAGAGTTCTTCAAAAACAAGAACTGACTACAATAAGGATAAAATCAACGTCCAAAAAAATCTAAGTGTTGGGGGCCATTCAAGAGATGTTATCGAGTGCCGACCTAAGGATCATGACCAACCTCGTTCCCAGGGTCTCTCATTTTACCGTGGGCGGGAAGAAAAGAGACCCTGGGAACGAGGTTGGATCATGATATCATCAACGGTCCGTAACCTTTGTAAATTTATTTATTTTCGTTTCGTTATTACTTCTGTTGTTCTTCTATACTGACCTTTGAGCCGAATTTGTCCTACAAGAATCATTTCGTGTAAATCTAGCTTACAATTTACTTACGATACGTAAAAATTTCATATGATTTTCAAATATTCTTTACTGGCAAAACCTTACGACAATCGTACCATCAGACAAGGTTTCTACATGATGAGTGCTTCATAAGTCGCTTGCAAACATTTGTACCATTATATTACCATTATATTACGATACGAAATTGCTTAGCGTTTCCACCGGTAACAACACGGTCCTACACCGGCTGCCTTTTAACTTACTTTGATCCGGGTGGGGGTACTCCCCTATTAGGTATATAGGTAGGTGCCGCCCCAAAGGGTATGGTTTTTGAGCCGTTTTGGTCTGAAAACGGGTATAGATTTTGGCTTTTATGGTCTGAAATTGGGTATGGTTTTTGGGGCAACATTTACGAAAGCTTATAAACATTTTTTTCTTCTCAGTAACTGGGACGAGTAACTGATGAGAGAGAAAGAGAAATAGATAAAATATATCATTCCAGCTAAATTTTACCTAGCAGGTGTAAAACGGTTGTATATTTTCAAGGTCCGGTCTGAAAACGGGTGTGGATTTTTGAGGCCAGGTCTGGAAATGGGTGTGGAAAATGGCATGCATTGATCTGAAACAGGGTCTGGATTTGGCGATCCGGGCGGCACACCCCCACCCAAAATTACAAGGAGTACCCTCCGGGACTTTGATCTACTTTGTACGCAACAACGTTTAAACACGTTTAAACTGAGCCTTTGAATGGAACGTCAGTTTAAAAACTGCTTTCTTCAATAACGCTGCTTGCTGTTGACAATTGCATTAAAAGCCTTTTATTATTTTATTAAAAGCCTTTTTGTCATCGGCCTTTACCAACGAAATGCCTAGTTATAAATGAAGGGAAGTATTTTCTTTTTCTTAATTTATAGTTTGGTGTCCTGAGAGTTGAACGCTTCAATGTCTCCGCGTTGTTTGCTTTTCTTCTTCCCATTAATGGATCCTGTAGCAAAGGAATAGAAAATTGAAGAATAAATTCAGTTGATTGAAGATAATTTATAAGCTACGCCCATTTGCGTTATAAAATTCCGTACCGTTAGTCAGAGATAAAAGTTGTTGTCATATAGAGCTGTGATTTTTTCCCAAAAGTAAGTGCTTTTATTGGCTGTTTTAAAGGTCACGTGACATCTACCATAGAAATGATTCCCGCCAAAAGTCTCTAAATAGCAGCATTCCAAATCTAAACAGTGTAACTAATGTTATCCGCGAACGTTGACCAACGATTGTCATTGCAAGTGAATCTTCTAACGTCTTAAAACAGAAATAAAATCATATTAAAATAAGTACAATATATTTGCCCGATATTTCGGTTTGAAAAACAAACCTACGGGGGCTTAAATGGTTTGTCGCTGTGGTCTTGCCGATATTAGAAGATTATAGTACAAATATCGGGAACCCATGCATGTTTATGTGGAAAATGTACTGTCTACAAGACATTTAAACGAGTCATTTCGTATCGCGACGAAACAAGAATACTAAGCGTACCTTGAGTCGTGAAATGTGTGCTCGTTGAAACAATCGAAGACCTGTCATGTTTCATTCGTGATCTTCTTATAGATTTGACCAAAGCTTCCTTTATCTAACGGTAAGAAATGATTGAAAATTCAACAGAATATGACACTAGAAACTCCAGACAGGTGAACAGTGTGCGCGGTTTTGAGCGAGTTAAAGTTTTCCTAAAAATTTGGTTGCATTCTCGCAACCATTTCTGCTTCCAAATTGCTGTATAAATGTTCAGCTACAAGTAAAGTAATTTACCTGGTCATCCAGAAAGCTGTGAAAGATACAGAACGCCAGACCCTAGAGGCAAACAAGAAACAAACGAGCAAACATTAATGATAAGGGGATCCTAAGCGACAGAGAAATCGATATATAGAGTAAATTCTAATCACTAGATCAAATGCGCTCGGCTACGCCTCGTGTTTTAAACCCGATAAAACACTGCTGCTCGTGTTTTAAACATTACATATATCTTTGTTTCATTTAGCTTTGTTGTGTAGTATCGCTGAGCATTTTTACGAGTTGCGCCGTATTTTGATGAACCCGTAGGGCCAGTCAAAATACAAAACACGAGTAAAAATTCTGTGCGATACTACACAACAAAACATCCTATAAGAGATTTATTATCCAACACACCAAATTGTTATGTCCGTGCGGGCGAATGTCTAACCGGTTCTCTGGAGTATTTGAACTCGCTATGGCGTAATGGCCGTTATTTGTACCCTACGAAGCGGATAATTTAAAGCCCCAGAAAGCGCAGCACAAAGTAAAAATTATCGAGGAAGGAAGCCAGAAAATTAAATGAAAGCCAATTAACGAAGCCGCGGGAAAAAATGGAAATGAGGCGTGAACTTCACTTTCACTCCCTACCTGTGTTGAGTTGAGAATGATAAACAAATACAGCAGAACTTCACTCCACTGAACAACAAACCCCAGCAACCACGTGACACCCAACAACGGCAGAAGAGCAGAGACACTCTTCAGTCCTTTCCTGTGAATTAACAAGTGCGACATTATTAACCTCAAGCCATAGAGTAGTTTTCTATTGAGTGCCGACAGTAATACCCGATTCCCTTTACGACACTTGCGCGCAGGGAATCGTGGTAGTTGTGCTTATGGCAATGGTGTATTTGAAGAAGGTTGGTTTGTCCGGCCGAAATATAGTACACCAATCTTAAACCTAGAGTGCTCTTGCATGTGGTTCAACTGTTGGTGTTCAAAAAATGATTGTTTTCTTATTAGCTTCTAATCATTCCTTAAAATTTTCATCCAGATTCAGGTATGTTCCCTCCTTACAATTATCGGCTGAAATGTTTCGAAGCCGTACGTTTTGTCTTAAACTGTCTAACAGAGTCAGCTGTAGCCTGCGAGCAAGCTACGGCTAGACAGGGGTGGGTCGGGAACGGTTGGGCATCGTACCGTTCCCTACCCACCACGACCCACCCCCGGAGCCTGTTCTCAGGCTAAGTCAGATGAGTTTACAAATAATGGACGGATTTTTTGTATGTATTTTACTTACTTGGCCTTTTCCACGTAATCAGTCTGATATTTTGTTGATATCGTTGTAAATATCACTCGCAACAAGATCACAAAGATTACAAGGTTGGCCTGGAAAGAAAACGAGTTTTATCTTGATAATAAAGTTGATTACCCGAATACAATATGCTATACCTGAGGTTAAGACGATCGATTGCGACTTTTAAACAATCATATTGGAGCTTGGTTCGAGCCCTTGCCGGAGTTACTGCACTGTGTCCTTGGACAAGACATTTTTCCCTCACAGTGCCTCTCTGCACCGAGGAGTACAAATGGGTACCGGCGAATTTAATGCTGGGTAGTACCCCCTAGTCGCTTAATGATACAGAAATCGCCGCAAGCACCGGCTTTATCGGCCTGACACAGACTTTTCCTTCGGATATTTAGTATTCTTAGAGGATATACAGTTGATGGAAAAAATGTTAACTTACCAAAAGGATTGCAAGGATAGGTCCTTTGTACAGCCATTCTCCATCATGAAGCCAACACCTTGAAAATAAAAACAATTTAGTCCATTCATATGTGATTGAGTTATCGTTCAGTTTAATATTTATGGTCATTCATACCTGAATTTATTTCTTTATTAAACAACGTTTCTCTCTTAGCCTTAGGTTAGAAATATTAACAAGGCTAAAAAACAGGGCTACAAAACTTAATTAATTAAGTCATCTTCAGGGTCTTAAAGAATGTAAAAACACCGTCCTCAGAACAGTACAAAATTTTACCCACAAAATGTCCAAACTAGTGTTTCCTCGCTCTCTGTGGAAAAAATCGATTCCTCCGAAGAATCAAACTATTTCTATAATACAGCTAGCAGGGCCACGAAATCAAATTCAGTATACGTAACCATGCTGCATAATATGATAAGCCCAATTATGCTCGCATTTTGATTGGTTCCTAAATATGATCTATTAAAGGACACACGTGGCCTTATGCTCCACTCAAGGAACAAAGAGGATGAATGAATGAATGAATGAAAGGACACACGCACTAATGACGTTTAAATGTTGTTTCTTTATTATATAAAATAGATACATTCCATGTTGCGAATGTTGAGTAATAGGGAGTTTTAGCAACGACGACCGCGACGGCAACGAAGACGTCATTTCAAAATATACCATCTCGTTTCTGTGACGCTTTAACAATTATTTAAATTTGTTTAACTTGAAAAATGCTGACGAACTGTTCAGGAATTAAATTACTATGAACGGCGCCAAGCAAAGACTTTGCCGCCATGCGCTCACGTTCTCGAGAAAACATAAAATTTGGTCATTTCACGTTGTTGTTTTGCAGGTGAAGGCACAGAAATATACAAAACTATGAAACGCACGTGCAGAGCGATTGTTTTTGTTCATTAAACCTATTGTTTTGCCGTCCTTGTTGCTAAAACTCTCCAAAAGATCATAGAAGACGTCAAAATGTGGTAAGGACATCAGTGACACCTCGGCTATCACCTCGTTTGCAACATTTTCGTTCTTACCACATTTTGACGTCATCAGTGATCTATTACTGAACAGACGCGCGGCAACATGGAATCTATTTGTTCAATAGCGCACGTTGAAAGCGTGAGCAAATAGCTTCGCCACAGTTTTCCGTGCTCCCCAAACTGTCCGCGTGCACCATAACCCGGTTAACCAATTGTTATAAGGAAAAATCGTGCATGTGTTAGCACACGGCAGACATTTTGACTAACCTGGCGCGCACAATCTCTGCGGTAAGTTTCAGTGATCCGCACATGACGTCCTTGTAGTATGTCTTACTCATGTCATATGTTACGGGCCTGATGGCCGCTATCAAGCCCACTATCGCAGCTGGGAGACCTGTGATGAGAATCAGTTTAAAACATACCTTACGGGAATAACACTAATTCGTTTAGCTGTGGTATTTGTGTTCTTATTCTCTTGATCTTTCATTGTCATTATTTTTATCACCGTTATATTTATCAAAATGATGAATGGTGGCTTGTCAGTCTACAAGCATCCTATCCGGGGCAGGGGTGAACAATACTCACAGTACCTTCAAATTACAGAAACCGAAGATCTGGTCAATCTGGTCAGGCACTATGTTCAAACTAGTCGTCTCGGCGTTGCTTATGCGTCTATTTCTACAAGCAGCCGAAACATTGGTCTTCTATAGGGCTTATACAAACGAGCCGAGGGGTCGACTCGAGAGTGGCTACAGTACCCCCAGTTTAGAATATTGTCGACATTTTTAGGGCAAAACACTCAGGATTCGGGCAACAGCAGTTGGAAGAAAACTAACAAAGAAAACCTGCTGTCTGATCAAGCTGGTGCCCAGATGAAATGGTAGATTTCATTGTGTGCCACCGCAACCTAACGACGTGCTTCCGAGTTTGAGTAGGCGAACTAGTTTTGAATTGCAAAAGTTTCTGTAAACGTGAGAATTACGAACGTCTTGATTTTTAATGGAATTTCTGGACGTTTGTAGATAGTCGTTTAATGCTCACTTATTCTGGCATTGTGTAAGTTTTTGGGGAAGGGAGGCCACAGTCCCCCCAAGTCCGATCGATGGTGCCTATATTCATGTCAGTCGTACTAGCTTCGCAAAGTAAATCGCTTGATCTTTCTTCGGGGGCTCCGGAAAGTAAAATTGTCACAGAATTTATCAACGCGTAGAGTGATCCTCTACATTTATAATTTGAGGATCTCTTAATGCGTTGATGTTTTCGTATCGTGATCTTTGCCTTCAAACTCCTTCCTCTAATACACCAGGGAAAGTCAGACTTCATAGATAAAACGAGAGATCCAAGATTACCTCCCCTGCACCCAGCTGTAGACACCTTGTATCATCTCTTACTTGGTAAAAATTACGTTCAAAATTAAAGAACTTGCCTAGAGTCAAAACAGCCGTTATTTTGTAACAAAGATGACCTTACCCCACCCGATGGCAATGTAGGTGATGTAGAGTTTCTTGACCGAAAATACTTTGACCAGCTTGATATAAAGATGAATTCCTTCCACCAACATCCACGTAAAAATGGCGATATGGGTTAAATGTTGGACGACCGCCATAGCTGAGCACAATTTCTACAGATAGAAAGAATGTACCAGTTAAAGGTGCAAAGAACACTGAAGTCCTTTGAACACACGCGAGAAGCACAAGCCAAGCTGCCTACAGCACTGAACGGTTTCGATCCAACATTTTACAATTAAAGCAAATTCTGTTGGTAACATCATCACAGAATAGTAAAGTAATAGTAAAATGACGCTGGTTAACAGCTAGTTAACCAAAACAAGTAAACTCTACCGAAGATGAAAAACTAAAATTACGATGCATTTGTTTCATCTGATTCGAGAAACTTAAATTAGACACAAAGACAAACAATCTGCAAGAATACTCACCGGCGTCTGTTTCCTGCTTGTGAAAACAAACGTGTCGAAAATCATCACAATGTAGACCAAGCACAGGGAAAGTAACAAGTTTTTATGAACAAATATCCTCTCAGAGTTCCTTATCCTAAAGAAAGCGAACAAATATTGACTTAAGTCAGTCAATCATTTCGTCTGGTTGTTCATCAGTCTTTTAGTCATTCAGTTTACTTGTCTGTCAGTCAGTCAGTCAGTCAGTCAGCCTGTCTGTCAGTCCGTCTTTCTGTTTGACTGTCTGTCTGTCTGTATGCCATTCAGGCAGTCATTCAGTTAGTCAGTCAGCCTGTCTGCCTTCTAGTCAGTAAGTGAGTCAGTCAGTCAGTTTGTCTGTCTTTCTGTCTGTCTTCCAATCAGTCAGTCAGTCAGACTATCTGTCAGTCTGTATGTCAACGAGTCCGTCATTCAGTTATGGTCTGTCTGTCTGTCAATCAGCCAGTCAGTCTGTCTGTCAGTCAGTCATTCAATCAGTTATGGTCTGTCTGTCAGTCAGTCGGTCAGTCAATCTACAGTCCGTCAGTCCTTCAATTTATTTAATCACCTTAGACAGGATAGAATTATCAAGGATAATATAGCTGCTACAATGGATATGCTACTGAGTGTTAGCTCTAAGTAGCCTTGAATGAGAGCCTTTCGTTCCTTTTCTTCGTCTATGGCTTCCCTGGCTCTGATCTTTACCGATCCATTGACCTGAAATGGAAAGAAAATTAATATATTACGTGGAAACAAAAGATGAAAGGATCTATCCGTAGCCTAATACGAGCAAGAGAGAAACATTTGGGTCATTTTGATAGCTCACCCAGTCTAGTTTGTGAAGCTACAGTGAGTGACAAAAGTGTTGGCACATTGTCGTTTTAAGCCTCATTTTATTGTATTACAGTCTCATGTTTACCCCTTGTCCCCCTTCCACCAATCAGTGTTTCAGTTTGTTTATCACGGTCCTTCGCTGAAGTCATGCAACATTGGGTGGGGTGAAGGGGGTGTTTTGGTGGAGCGTATTGAACCAGAAAAAAGAGTGACAAATATGCCTTAAAAACTGCAATTTCAAATCAATGTGTCAACTACTTTTGTCTAACATTGTAGAAGCGAGGAAGATGACGATCAAGTTATGCTTGCGCACTTTTAACATAAATCTGCAATACCCTGGGATGATAGGTAAGGAGGTTGATTGTCATTACCAGCATCCAACACTGACCATCTCAGAAGACATTAAAATAGCGATCTTGTATGACTAGCTCTTCTAGTTGAAATATTGGCCAATAAATTTTTCCCTTTTGCAGTACCAGCCTTGCAATCAATTTCAGTTTTACAACACTTAGAGTGACGTCTGGTACGAGCATTTCTTTATCAAGAGATCCGGCAATAACAAGCCAACTAGTTTTATTCTTCGTTGCGTGGTCTCCTGCATCCAAACGTTATATATTAGCGATCTTTCAGTATATTAATAACATTCGCTTCTAAACATGTCCATTGTAGTTGTCTGGTTTTAAATTAAAGCTGCGACACAATTCCGAGCAAAACCAAGTGGCGTAGTGGCACTAGCCCTGCATTTTTAAATAACTGTCTTACAATGATTCACTTACATCATACTCAATCCAAGTGCAGTTGGCGTGTTGAAAACGAACATGTGCATTACTTCCATTCACTTGCTGGAAATCAATACAAAACAAGGATTTGTTTTTATGCTTGCTAACAAGCAAATGGCTTAAATCAGGAGAGCTTGTGAACTGAACGTCTTTCAGTAGAGATGACGAAGAAGAAGATGATGGTGGTGGTGATGGTGATGATGATGATGATGATGATGATAATGATGATGACAATGATGAACAAACAAGTATGTCACAAATTTTTATCTTACCTCGCTCGTTATGTTTCCTGGGAGAATGGACGAGTGTCCGCGAGGTTCGCCACCAGGAGACAGTTGATTTGGATCAATCTTCAATAGAAGAACCTGACGATACCAAAACTGAGTCATACCAGGAACCTTTACGTCATCAAATTCATGGATCGAACTATCCGCAATAGCGTAGTCAACACTGCATGAAATGAAAATGTTCAATAAAATACATCTGACCTTTAGAAAATTGTGTTTTTCGTTAAAACGAGAAGGTTGTAGGGGGATCCGAACTACAGTCCAGCGTACGTTGTTGTAAACATTATAGATTCAGATGGTCTTCGGAAGTGGCAAAACCTACAATTTGTGTCCACGTCTTCTCCACCGGCATAGAATTTCAGGGGCTGATTTCCTAGGAACGCAAACTTTGTGTTCTATATTGTGTCATGACAGAGAGGAATTGCAAAAGAACCTTTAAAAAACAAAGATTCGAAGTCTAGATTTCACGCTTTTACTCTCTTTAAAGTCAATAACTTCTATAAATTCTTGCATTTGAACATTTCCTTCTGTCATGACATAAAATCGGTCATTGTTTTACCAGTAGGTTATACAATCAATTAATTTGGAGGGCTCTTCCAGCTGAAAACTTGGACACAAACACTCGTTACCTGCAGTTGCGCTAGAAACGATCTGCCAGTAATTCCATTGTACTGTTTCTGATGAGTTTTAGAGGAATAAATACTCATAGAATTCAGAATTCAAACTGTAGGGGAATGATATAAATGGGCGTCTCGGTAAAACAGCCTTCCGTTTCAGAGATAATTCAGTCTATAAATGACTTTTTGTGGAATTTACATATCCCAGCTAACTACCCCGGTGTCCCTCATTTTCTTTTGATACTTACTATGGTAAGGGCCCGATACGCCAACAAAACGCCAATGTTTGAGAGGACGTTGGAGCTGAACAGGCAAAGGACTTTACGTCGTTTTTGAAATTCCAAAGTTGAAAAGAATTCTGAGTAAACAAGAAAAATGGATACTGTTTAAAAAAAGTCAAAGGCGAATACCGTAATAATTCTATTAAGCCCTCCAACGGAACTAACCTCATTATTAAGACCTCCCCATTTTCCCTAGATAGTAGATCAAGAAAATTTATGGCCAAAAACAAGGTATCTTTACGCTACAAAAGGTACCTTTTATTGTTACTATTTTATGACAATAGTCCACTTTACTTTCTTACAAATGTGCCTTGATTAACATGTGGTTTGAAATAGGGACCCACCACCTCTCAAAGGGTCTTGAAAAATACCCCTCATCCAGCCCCTGGGTGTGAAGGGCGGAGGGCGCACGGAGGGGCTACTAAAACGAATCATTAAACACCACACTGATGAAACAGCAAGACTTGAAATACCCTCTCCTGAAATTACTTATCACGAATTGCTCTCACGTGAGTGTCAGAATTTAGTAAGAATCGGGGTCGATCACGAGAGACATAGAGGAGAACCTTGGAAAGGGAGCTAAAGGAGAAAGGAAGAAGAACCTGGTATGAGCGGCATCGGCGCAGAGGACAGGGTAGCCTGGAAGCAAAGAGGCTACAGCCCAGAGAATGAGAAAATTGACGATTATGATGAGTCACTTACCACTTTGCCTGAACAAAAGAAATTTGAAGGGGTCCGAGACAGGTTTTTGTTCTTAGCTGCTTGGAACATTGCCTGAAATGAAACAATAATCACAGCGCATCAAGTGATTGATAAGATGGAGGGGGAAGGGGGGGGGGGGGTGGAGTGAGGCACTCCCTGTAGCGGACTGTACGGACAGGTTGTAGGTATGTAAACGAGTAGGGATTTCACAAGTTGGAGTATACAAAAGGATAGGGAAAACTGCCATTTAGATATTCAAAAGGGCTTTTCAAAATACCTCGAATAGACCCACCAAACAGTCGATCCATTTATGTATTTAACGGGTTATTCAAGTGAAAGGATAAAGTGTAGTAACCCATCTGTATGTGTGTGAAAGTGTGACCATTTCCCTACTGAGGGTATCCGGAAAGCGGTTCATATTCTGTCAAAAATGTATATGAAAGGCGAGGGATGTGGACCTCGGGTCGAAGCCTAGAATTTTATGTATTTTAAGTTTCAACTGATTTTTCCTCTCAAAATTCTAACGTTATCGTCTACACAATTTTGTCATTATGTAATACTTTTAATTTACAATTTATCTATGTAATAGTACTTATATAAAACCTAACCCTCAGTTGTTCTTCTGTCCCGCCTAGACTAGCTTTTGTTACCCGCGGGATAGCCGTAATTAATGAAATCAAATATTCATAATAAAATTGTTGTTGTTGTTGTTGTTGTTGTTGTTAGCCTGCCCGTTTTAATCATGCTAGTCGAGCAGCATAATGTGACGTCATGCATTTCCAAATAACTTCTTCAATGATAAGATCTGCTCACCCGAGTGAAATTTAGTGCGACCATGTCGTTAGACTGATTGACTGGGCTCAGAAGGCTGACCCCAGTCTTAAAAAGCTGGTTCAGATAACCAAAGAATCGTTCCTTGTTTGTAAAGTTGACTCCCTCGTCGATCACCTCTCTTGTCAGATGCAGCAAGTTTGTTGAATTGGCTGAAGACAACTGAAAATAAAACAAAGGTGTTCTAGATTTTCGGCGGAACTCATTTCTGGGTGGTATAATGCTGCTGTAATTGGGTATTGTTTATTGCTTTCGCGGCAGCTATGATCGCAATTCCAAGAACTTGCCAAAATACATACAATAGAAAAAGAAAGCGAAGCCTCTATCTCCCCTCCCCCTCCTGGAAAGTACAAAGGTCGGGATTCTGGTCCAGGAGGCGTGGTAACCAAACGGTTGGCGCGCAATTAAGAGACTTAACTCTCCTTGCGCCTTTTCACCGAGATGTATAAATGGGTACCATCGAATTTAATGCTGGGGGTAAGCCCGCAGAGAGTATCCCATTCAGGGGAGAAGTAGAAACACTACTAGTCACCTCGTGCTAAGGAAACCGGGATAAGCTCCGGCTTGATGGGCCAGTAGGCGCGTATGAAGTAGGCTGGTATTACAGTCGAAAGTTAACATAACACGGAAACCGAACAAAAGCACGGTATATACCTTAAAAGTGAATTCTCTAAGAAGATATTCCTTTTCGCAATAACAGCTTTCTTTGTGATGCCATTCAGTTGCAGATGTACCTGAAGAGCAGCGGCTTGTGAACTGACCGCCTAATGTTGGATCAACCTCTGAGCAGTTCCTTTGAACAATCTCGCCCAAGGCAGTCCTTTCCCAGTAAAGGTGGAATCGCGTATGAAAAGGACAGAAGTCTAGGAAAACATATTTTTAAATCATTAAATAAGAAAAAAATTCAATAGTTACCTCTACTATACTATTAGATTGCATAGCCTTAAAACAATTATACAACAAGGGTTATTCTACGTGAAAAAGTAAAAGTAGAATTTGCGAGACACCAACACGCACCAACACGACCATAACTGATAAGGCAGGACAGGTATTTCACTCGTCAGCGCGGTGTCCCAAATTACCGCTCTAACAATCTAAACCTGCTGTTGCTACTGAAACTTACATTGAGCACAGTCTCTCTCGTCTGAGCCATCGTAGCAGTCCTTCTTTTTATCGCACCAGTCATTAAGTGATCGTATTTCGTCTCCACTTTCACACAGGAACAAACGTTCATCAGAAATAAGCGTCAAGTTTTGAATTCCTTGAAATGACAAAGGAAACCATCTCAAAAAAGGAATTAAGGACAATTTGCTTGTTTTAATGATGTACTGTCATGTTCAGTCCTACAAGTATAATAAAAGACAAGGAAAATAAAGTTTCAAAAACGCTACAACGAAGAGTAATTGTCAGTGATTACTATCCAGCTGTGTTTGCTGTCTAATAATACTTTAAATAAGAGACTTCCTTTCTTTAAACTCGTTCTATAGGTAACCCATGTATGTGGTGCCCTAATGATCTGTGCGCTGGACTGCCGCTTAGCCTTTGGACTATCGGTTTGCTGAAACAAAAGGCGATTTTGACATAAAAAGTCTAAACACAGAGTTGAATTGCTCCAGAGCCCACGATCACCCTGGTCTGTGCCATGCGCCAGGGATCAAGGGCTGGTCCTAACTTTTAAGCATACGCCGAGTAATCTGTGATTTTTTAAGACAATCAGATTTGTTAGATTTGACAGATTTGTTAGATTTGACAGATTTGTTTGTGAATTGCGGACTTTCAATGTTGGATGGAACCAGAGTTCTCGAACCCTCGCGCATGCAACAACAACAACAGCAACAAACAGCTTTATTTGCATGACCATAAACCGTTTACAGTCCCAAGGTAAATAGTTTCCCTGCTTCACAATAGTGTCCCGCAGAGCAAAACAGGATGATATGGACGCCACTAGCTGCATGTTAATGTAATAATCAGTAGAATTTATTAATTGTACAATTAGGACTGAAATTGGTAACTGCTTCAAATTCGGCATTCTATTGACTAATTTGTTAAAGAAATAATCTCTAATTGAAAAATATCTGGCGCAGACCAGAAGGGGGACGAGAATAGCCGTTTCCTTGCTTGTGAGCACCTACCGTGTCGTGGGCAGGTGAACACAAAACAATGTTACTTTATTTTACCCGTGAAGGATGAATATATTTAAGTAATATAAGCTGTTATGGTAAGCAATCAAAAATTAAGACGATAACTAACCGACAAAAGCACCAGTACAACGGACGTGACTGGGTTCCAAGTAGCAGCCAGGTCTCACTCGTTTCCGCTCCGAGCTACAAAAGAAGTCTACACCATTCTCCTTCCAGCGATACCCATCAGGCAAGGTTTGGTTCTTCCAAGTGCACGCTGCGGAGATGCAAAAGAAAGAATTATAGATTAGTTGAGAATTTTTTTCATTTATCTGAAAATTTATATGTTTTTTTTCTTTTGCCTCGTCACGCAATCATTCCTCCCCGTGACGCGCGAAAAGAACGCCTGTGTTGTAGGCTGCCGAATGGCCAATGCCTTAAGACATCGATGGTTGAAAGTGTGTGATTGAAAGTTGTCGATATTTATTGCATGTTCTATAAATCAACATATATCCTAGAGGAATGGCAATGTTCATTCCCGCTTCACACTAAATAAATGATAGTTAAGTAATTGGACCTAATGGTAATTACGTTAGATTCGCATACTTGCCTTTACAAATTCCTGTGTTCGATGTCAGAAAAGCGGCCACATTGCACTCTGGTTGATTGCAGTGTTCTGTTTTCGTGTCATCGGATGTTATGAACGTTATATCCCGTGAACACGAAAGAGATCCGTTATTACATCTACACGCGATGCAATCCCCGGCTAACCACTTAGCTCCTTCAAAATAAGTATTACCCTCCTCATCTTGGCACAAAGTGTCTGAAAAAAGAAAAAAACAACAGATAGGATCTTTCACAAAATCAATCCTTATGGTTTCTCCTGTAGTTCGAAATACGGCAAATATCATTCATCTGAGTTCGGTTTAAATTTCTCGATGGCCAGATGTCGTATAGAGCCAGTAACAAGCAGAACGTATGATGCTATGAATGTGGCCTATAGCAGCTCTAAAGCTGTGACGGTGCGCACCTCTTTACAAGGTCCCACATTGTTGGCTGAAAAAAGGATAAACACACAACAGTAACAATGGACCCTAGCCCTAAAACAATAGAGCTGCGTGCTATTAAGATCCAATGAAATTAGAGGTTCTGGAGAGCTGCGAACTATCCCCTAAAGCCTTCCTCACCTAAATACCCTATCACGTGATTTCTCATGAAAACTAGTGGACTATGTACGCGTTCGTCTACACAAAGCGATCGTCAGCACGAAATGGCAGGTGGAGTGCATTGGGGGTTGGACGCGTAGATTTGTCATAATATTTTACTTTGCCTATTTTTCATGAATATCCGATTGTAACAGTTGTTATTGTGTTTGATGATGTTTCAATGGTTGCTACTAAGTTTTTGTTGCCGTTGCTATACACCTCAAAAAAAAAATGTCAAATGAATGATTATAGTGGTCATGCACTTAGCTACATCAAGCTAATTCTCAGACATGCCACTCAAACTGAAGGAAACAAATATTGGTATTCAAATTAGCCCTTGTTGCCTCGATTTTAAACTCAAAAATCAAAAGAATATTTTATCTTGAACGAGGCAACAAGGGCCAATAGACCAATTTCGATATTTTAAAATTCAGCCTAAAACAATAGACCTCAGCACGAGGCTCCGGGGTATAAATTATAGAGTTTGTGGGATTTATTCCCCGGAGCCTCGCAGTGATGTCTATTGTTTTAGGCTGAATATTAAAATATCGAAATTGGTCTATTTGTATGTGAATAAATCAGCGGCCATTTTGGAGTAAGGTGTATGTTTCGCAACGTCGCTGTTTGATTGCCGTCACAGTTGTTGTTGTTGTCGTTTTCACTGTTGTTGTTAATTTCTGATAGTTGATGTTGGATTATTACTACTGTTGTTGTTGTTTAGGGAATTCGCCGCTACATGGTGTACCCGTCTTACTTGCTTCACAATAGTTTCCCTGCAAACAGTTTGGACTGGGTGTGTCACACATGTCATCACGTGCTCTCAGCTGAAGTCCTCCGGGACACACAGTCATGTTCCATCGTACCTGACTGGCAAGTTGCGGAAGTGCTATGAAACGAAATACGTATTACATTGATATTGAAGTCGCATAAGGTTCCTTAGGGTGTTATAAAAATGATATAGCCACCGTAAATTAAAATTTCGCTTGGTCGTTTAATTCATCTGTCCGACCGCCTGTCCGTACGTTCTTCACTTCTTATGTGTTCCATGTCAAAACAAAGGAGAGCCAAGTCCAAATATTTCCTGACAACAACCGACAAGTGGAGAAGATTTTCGTTTGTCTTGGAGCTCCGTAAGTTAACACAAACAACTTAGATATTTTTTGGTAACTCCAGGGTACTCGTCTGTTTGGTTCGCAGGTTGGTCGCATTTAGTGTTCAATTTATAATTTCTGACGAACATCCACGTCTGTTTCGTATGGAGGTGGCCCGGGATAATACTTGAATATCCATTTAATTTCTTTTACCTGGACATTTCCTGGCACAGCAAACAGCGCCGTTATAAATATTGCACCACGGCCCGGTCATTTGTGGGCATCCACTTGTTTTTTTCTGCCCTGGAAACTGAAATGTACAACCCAGATATTCCCAAGTATCTCCCTCTAGAAGAATCCGACCATCTTTGGTAGTTTCAATAGCTGCATGAGAAAATATACAACGTGTTTAAGACAAATATAAAACTGTACTTGAATCATGTGGTGGCAGCCGTAGCCTCGGTCGCCTCGTCTTTCCCCTCGCTCGCAAGTTTTCTTCGCCCTCGACTATAAGCTTTCCGAGAGCCTGGAACAGGCTAATGACAATCGAAAGGTATTGAACGACACGAGAACATGACGAATCTAGTCTAGCCTCCTGGGAAAGGCTAGCCTTTCAACAGAAAGTATATTGATTAAATGATTAAAGAAACGCGCACAATCATGTTCGAATTCTATCAATAGATAGCGACGGGAGGACCAATCAATCGCAGATTTCCAATAGAACATGACTGAGTCGGCTTCACTAACAGTGAATGGACAAAAATCCAAAACCAATCCACTTTCCTGATTAAACTCAGTCAGCCTCTACTGGTAACTTTCAGCTCATTTCACAAGACGAACCTTGACATGATTCTTTCCTTTCTCTGATGAATTCCAGCGTGTTACAAGTGGGTTGTTCACAGGATTCATCGAATGGTACATATGCATTGTATTGGCCTGGGAAATTGACTTCAAGTGATTTTATACATTTCAATGATCCAGCGCTACACTGGCAGCTAATGCATTCAGTTACCTAAAAATGGAAAATTAGCTGGATCAACTGCCGATTAACTCTTGCAGTATTCATTCTCACTCGCTGATTACTAACGCAAATTACTTAATGAGCATTTGGCTTCCCAACAAAACATTATCCTCTATAATTGATAGTTTCGTTCTTTACGTCAGACCAGTAAAAAAATAAAAAATAAAAAATAAATAAATATGTAAATAAATTACTCAATGTGTTTAGCTACTCAGTGAAGAGCGCAAAGTCTAAAACTAGATGCAAATTATTGGACCCCAGCGAAAATCGGAAAACATTAGCTCTTTCTGAGAGAAATAAAGGGAATGTTGGCGAAGTTTTCTTTTCAAAAGTATTTAAGGATCACAGGGCTTTCGCGCTTTAAGAAATCTTCAAAATTGTCCGCCATTCCGATGTGTTTGTCCGATTCTTGTCTGAGTTTCGCTACCGAGGACACTATAGCTAAGATAAGCTTCAAACTTAGCTCATTCTATAAGTAAGGTATACCTGCCAGACATTTTTGAGAAGTAACACCTGCCCTTCTTCATCACGGCAAACAACTAAAATCATAATAAAAAAGGAGCAAATCAACATCACATCAATTTGTACTGGTTGAAGTCTATCTAGTTTCAGACAACTCCTTAGATACAGTTTTGATGGTAAATAACTTGCATACACTTTGTATAATTATTTTACCTTTGAGTATAAAATAACTTTGTTCTATTTTTCTGTTGGCGTTGTTTAAGGAGAAATTAGTGAGCTAAGCCGGGTTAGACTGTACTGTCAGTCTCTACTGGCACAAAAGTGAAGCAACGGAAAACAAAACCCTCTCGCTGTTCGTTACTCAACATTTTGCTGCGGATAACAAATTTCGAAAAGTTTAGCTTAAATTTTCTCATTCCAAGCCATCCTTGTTTCTTTGCAGTTCATTGGTATCTCCTAGATGTTTTTCTTCCTTAGTAAACTGTTATTTCAAGTTCTTTGATTTGAGGCTAATTTTAAACACAACTAAAGATGACTTCATTCATAAGCCCCTTTAAATGGGCTATGAAGGGTGATGGAGACTGAAGAGACCATGGCTAGTTCTAGAAAAGTTTTGAAGTGCTAGATATAAAAGTTATATTAATTTATGCATGACGTACCATCCTGTTACATTAATTTATGCATGACGTACAATCCTATTATATTAATTTATGCATGACGTACCATCCTATTATATTAATTTATGCATGACGTACCATCCTGTTACATTAATTTATGCATGACGTACCATCCTATTATATTAATTTATGCATGACGTACCATCCTATTATATTAATTTATGCATGGCGTACCATCCTATTATATTAATTTATGAATGACGTACCATGCTATTATATTAATTTATGCATGACGTACTATCCTTTTACATTAATTCATACATGACGTACCATCCTGACACTGTGCTTCATCAGAACCGTCAGAACACTCTGAGATGCCATTGCACACGTGACCTTTCCTTATAAAGTCACCATCTGAACAACGAAATAACTCGTTCGAGTTCTCAAGCTGAAAAAAGACTAAACATAAAATGGAGGTCAGTAAATGAAGAGTTGAGTTATCCAAGCAAGCTTTTAAGCTTCAGTCAATAGTTCGCGACTTTCAGGTATCTGAAACGACGCGTATCGTATAAGCATAGTATGTAGACTACCCTCGACATGTGTTGATAAAACTATTGCGAACATGAACCTACAAATCAAAAGATGTTTTCGCTGGTAGAGCATGGCCTTGATTTTATTAAATGATTAATTTCTTCCCATATGCACATTCCTCTGCTCTCTAATACTGTGAAACCTTGAGGTTGCTAATATCAGAGATGGGGCTCGTTGTAGGGGCGAGGACGACTACGAGTACGACATTTGACTTGAAATTTTTTCGCGCGTACTAACAAAATATTCACCAGAAAACTTCATTTTCCTTTTCATCAGCAAAAAAGTTAGCACGGTCATTTTTGGATATAAAGCACCACAGTTTCTTTAGAAACTTACCCCCTCTATTCATTTATTGAAGGCAGTTAGGCTTCTCCTAATCGCAAAATTATAAAACTACTAACATTTTGATAACTACGAGTTTCAGTGAGAATGTCCAAGTGGCGAAAACAAGTTCTGAAAATAGTATTACTTTTATCATTTTGCGACCAGGAGGTGCCTAAATGCCTTCATTAAAAATGACCGTGCTAACTTTGTTGGTGATGAAAAGGAAAATGAAGTTTTCTGGTACACGCGAAAAAACTTCAAGTCAAATCTCGCAATCGATGTCGTCCTTGTCGTGGAATCTAAAGGTCTCTACTGTTCGCGAAGGGGGTTTGCGGTCCACGGTACCACGTTGATTCACAAACGTGGTAAATAAATTTTTCCATATCATAGAGAGCGAACTAAATGTACATGCCAAGAAGTGAACGAAACTAACGGCAAATCTTTTATTAATTAACATCAAGGCCAGCTTGTTCAAAAGCCGATTAAAACTAATCCAGGATAAAAGTTGAACGTGGGTTCAATGTCTCTTGTATAAAATTGTTTTTATTGCTTTTATTTTGTGGAGTATTTGAAATCTGTGAAAACTGGAGGACAGGAAATATATGGAGAAACCTTTGCTGAAAAGCGTTAGCTTAACACGATTAACGTGCTTTGAACAAAGACTAACCTTGACATGCGCTAACAGTTCCACTTCCGGTAGGTAAAATATCATTACTTGGCCGACGACATGGCATACAACTTCCAACTGTCCCAACCCGGAATAAGCCGTACTGAATGGTCACGTGATACTTGACACAGCTGACCAAGCCATCCGCGCATGAACAGTTGAAGCAGGCTCCCGAAAACCAATCGGTCCCATGCTCCCGCACGGTGCCTTTTTCATCGGTGCAAGCTGGTCGAGACAGCTTGGTGCAGTTTATTTTATCTTTGCTGCATACACACTTAGTGGTCTTGTTGTTAAGCCATTCCTGTCCATCAACAAAAGCGTTGCCATGGAAATCCCAGCAGCCAGTTTCAGTCTTTGAGCATGACACGTGGAAGTCAGGTGCGCATTTGCAGGTGATGAGAGGGTTTGGATTCCAACTCTGTCCAACTTCGTAAATGTTTCCATCTTTGTCTTTACAGCCTAAAATAAAATAGTTAAGTGTCAGGCTTCCCTCGTAGTTAATCATAACGAGCTTGACTCTTCTGTTGCACACGAAATGGTCTTAAAGGGGTAGTTCATAACATGTTAGGTGAGCCTATTGCAGTTTGCACCACTTCTTTTTGCCCGATGGCTATGCCATGCTGATGGGGCCCAGCAAGACCGAAACAGCTGTCCACTGCCACTGCCCGGGTGATATGACTTCGTGCATGCATAAGGTACTTGCCAGACCGTGGGAATCATCAGTGCCCCGCCTCGAGAATAACAGTAAACCAAAAAAGAGAAACTGCAACATTTGAATCTTCTTAGTTGTGACATTCAGCAATAGGTTTTTTTAAAAAAAAATCCGCGTTTGTCTCAACAAGCTTCGTGCATGATTTTAATTACTGGTTTGTTTTGAATTTACCTGCTTTTCCGGCCCCGCAGTAACGTAGACTGCAGAAATGATTTGCTGTTGGAAATTTTCCAAATTTGTAGACGACGAAATCACTGCAGTTCCTTACTAACACCGGACCGTACCAGAAGCAACAGTCGTGATCTTTGGTGAAACAAATCATGCGTTCCACCACCCCCTCCCCCACAGATGGATGCTTGCCATTTAACCATCCGGGAGACAAGGTACCGCAATGCATTTTGGGTACGCACTGTGTCGGCATTACAGTCCCCGCGCTGCCAGTGAATCTGAACCAGGCCTGGGGCAAATTGGCGTCACACTTCATTGTGTGATAACTAAAGAAGTCGGTTGCTCTGTCGCGCTCATTGAGAGTCTTGTAATTGACGCATTCATCATTCCCATTGCCTAAAATTGGTTTAAATAAAAACATCGACATTTAACCACACGGAGTAAGTTATAAGCAGAACTGGGAGTTTCCCTCTGTTTCAACTATTTTTGAAAAGGTCATGTTTTGGCATCATTTCCTTTTCTAATCTTGCCGTTTTGTTGATAATCATTTTAAATAAATATAATACAAACAAACACGTGATGAATGATGCCACAGGAAGAATAGTTCCACAATTATTCAGTGTATACACAAGACAATTAGCGAGTACACACTAGATTCAAATCCACTGAAGTGCACTTGAAGATGACTGACACTTCAGTAACTAGCTTCTGACGCTTTGAGTGCTAAGTGCTATCTCAAGGAAGACTATGGTCTTACTTGAGAGTGGCCTTGGGCCATTTGGTGTTTTGAGGCTTCGCGCAACTAAGTAAGTCAGTCAAGCGAAACAAGACACGTTCACACACAAGTTCGTGTGAAGTGCAATTCAAGCACAGTTCACGTGAACCCATTTAATTTTTGCCAAATTAATTTACTTTTATTACCTGTAGTATTCATGCTTCCTGTCTGCATGGATGGTATCGACCCTGGAATAAAAGACGACGTGATGAGTTCGCCACTTGTGTGAGCATAAATACGACGAACAGTTTGAAATTACTAGCTTAGCCAAGACATGCATGGAACGAAATAAATGCTTTCAATTCGTCCGCAGGCGTTGTCAGCTGAAGAGCTTAACATGTGAGGTAACCTGAGTTCCTATTTACATGTAAAGAGGATCATCCTAGCACTAGGATCATCCGAGCGCGATATGTTTTTAGCTTTCAGTTTACATGCGAAGAGCTGCGTTTGACCCCAGTGCTAAGATCGTCCCAATGCTAGGATAATCATATCTGAGGAGTAGGATGATCCTAGCGTTAGGATGATCCTAACTCCATGTAAACGGCCTCGCGAGGTTCGCCCGCCCACCATCTTGAAACCTGGAAATGGCGGCACTGTGGTTTAGTTAAAGAATCATAGCTCGCTGTTGCTGTTTTTGAAATATCAAGTTGTATATAGTGACGAATTGATGCTGAAAGTCAGTTATCAACGCCAGTAAAGAAAGAAGAACTCCCAAAACTACACTTTTGTCATAGTCGCCCACCATCTTGCTTTGCAATGGTTACCGCGCCGAACTCAAAACGTGCCGGGGCGATCCTGCCAAATTTATGGTATGTAAACCAAGCGGAAAGTTGATCCCAGAAGGCGCAATTTTGCATGTAAACCACATGAACCTTCAGCACAAGGATGATCCTCTTTCCATGTCCGTTTACAAGCCTTATTAGCTTTTATTAGGTTTTTTAATTGTTGTAAATGTTTATGTAATCGCAAATAATGAAAAAACCTTCAACGCCAGCTCCACAAACACGAAAGCTGTTGGGAATATACGGCTTCTCATCCAGCTTGTAAACATAGAATCCACTGCAATTCCTTACACGCATGCTCACAGAAGTTATGCAACATATCTGCTTCATGGAAAAGCAAACGAGCCGCTTTACCACCCCTTCTTCAACTACCGGATGTGTACCCGCCATCCATCCGGGGACCAAAGTTCCACAGCGATTGGCGGGAACGCAAGAGGTCGACATTTGCTTCCCTGCCGAGCCATTAAATGTAAACCAGCTTGTCAACGAACTGTCGCTTATATTTGTTGTGTAGTTGGAGAAAAACCTTGATCTGTTTGCGTCGTGTAGGGTGGTATAGTTAACGCACTCGCTTGCTGTGGGAATAAAGCATGTTATTGTTTAACAAGGACTCTGCATTAAGTAACTGACTGCCATAAAGCTCTGAGTGGTCTACGAAAAATAATTTCAACGGGAAAGGAGCCTATTTCATATACCCGAAGTATGTGGGGATACTGCAAATATATTTTTAACATTTTCTCTTGAATAACCCTTAAAACACTTGAATGGATTAATCAATCATTTGTTGGGCCTGTTCAAGATATGGCCGTTTTAAATGCCTAAAAGACAGTTCTCTACCATTTTCAATAGCCCAGCACGCTTGTATACCTCCAGACTTATAAATGATCACTTTCGGGCACGGCCTCTTTTTATTATTAGGCTCTCAATGGGCTTTAGGGGCTACATGCTCCAGAGTGTGTGGGCTCCGTCAAAACCTTTTTCGAATTCGGGAAAATACTTCATTTCCGCTTGATATATTTTATAACATGATGAAGTTACCAGGAATAAGGTTGGCAGCCGTCCGTGAGGGAAACACGATAAGTAGGGACAAAAACGTCACTTGGCACAACATCGTCACCTGTTTGAAGCGAATAAAACACAATTGTCAAAATATGTTGTCCCTATCAAATGGATATCGTCCAAACTTTAACACAAAGTGAGTATCTCGCAGCACTGTTATAAGGTGTTGATATGTTCTCCTTGGCAAACCTCTTTATCTTTTGTTTCCATGAACTCTTTGGGGAGGAGTGGGCGAAGAGCGTGACGGGACCTCTGGATTAGAACACCAGCGCCTTAAACCACTCCGTCGTTCTTTTAGCGCCAATCAAATGCAGTATTGTCATCGACTTCCGCGTTCAATTTTTGATATATGAAATGTTTATCTGTCTGTGTTAATAAATATCATTTACATACGTGCCGAAAAGCGACAAGTTTGTAATTTTACTATACAAGTGACTGGTAATTGATCGGTAGAAAGCAGCTCGATTAAACAAAGAGCCCATGAATTCGCAATAATATTTTCTCGAAATTTTCCAACTGCGCTGAATAATCCCAACGTGATTTCACCATATTTACCTGGACTGGAGTCAAACGCGCTTCTAACTTTTAAGCCTGTGAAAAATTCCGGTGTGTGACCATTCAAATAAAGTTATATTGAGTAGCGCGTTCATATCATGTTTATTTAACAAGGTGATTTTAACTTTTATTAACTCCATTTTGAAATCACTGGTTATCCTTGCAATGTGATTGGCTCTCAGCAGTGCGATTTATTCCCAAATCGCACTATCTTTTGCTCTAAATCGCATCTTTTTCTCAACCAATGAGAATGAAACAGTAAAACAAAACAACCAATCAGAAAAAAAATCAAAAAAAAAATCAAAAATCAAAATCAAAATCAAAATCAAAATCAAAAAAAAAAAAAAAATCAAAAAAAAAATCAAATTGTGCGATTTCAAAATGGATTTAATAAAGTGGTAATTGAACTTCGGGTCGTGCAATTTTGGTCTGAAATCATACTTGTGATTTCAAATCGAACTCGCGCTGCGCGCTCGTTCGATTTTGAAATCACGCGTATGATTTCAGACCAAATTGCACTCCACTCAGTTCAATTTCCATTATTTAAGTCTGTGGATAAAAACTTACCGCTGGACCATTTAAATCAAAGCCTGCATCCATGTGGTGGAGTATAACTTTTCAATTTGAACCAGCGAAAATCGCCAAATTTGTACTTTGCAATTCTTAGAAGGAAATGGGTAAAAACAGAGTCTGACATAAAAAGATGCTTAGACTTGGTATCTATCTGATTGCTATCGACCAATAACCTAATTGGTTAAATCACCTGCTTGGATGTAATTACTTTTTTGTTAATTATTTTCGCGGGAAATTAATTTCGCGAAAAAGGAAGAGGCAAATTTCAGAAATTTCGCAATTTGGTAGAAAAAAATTGCGTTCAAAGGAACTAAAGTTCACAAAAATTTCAGTAACGGTTTGCAAAGGCATATCTATAAGGACATTGGAAAGATCTATAACAAAACAAAACTTAAAACAGGTTGATGTTAGGTATAACAATAAGTAACAATATGGTAACACTCGCTATTATCAAAAACCTTTCCATTTTGCTTCAAGCTACCAGTTTGCTTCCTGTTCATGCCGGGAAACAAGACTTATGAAGACATTTCAACATTGTATTCTATCAATTCCTCATCTATTATGAATAAGTATTTTAGTGAAATGGTGGATTCTAGAAGAACTATCAATTGTAAATATTCAGATTTCCTTAAAAACATTGGATAATCTATAACAATTAGAAATATGACAAAATAAGTAAAAGTTAATATTAAAGTTATTTCTAGTAAGAGCTAAGGACCTTGAACGTTTTTGGATTTTGTTTCCCTTAATATTCTTTGAAAATGCCGCTACTACCTTCACATTCTTAAAATTTCCTTTCTGTTATATTTAAATTTAGCAGTAACGACCTATTTCTTTGAAACTGTATTGCTATAGGACCTATAGTAATAACTTAAGATGACATAACTAACTGTTCAAATTTGGGGATTTCACACATCAAGCCATTAACATGTAATGTTTCAGAAGGTTTTTATTGGTTGGGCTGTTACGAGAGCCCGGTCATATCACAAAAATTTTCAAGTGTTTCGATTAAAGATTTTGGGTTTCCTTGCGTTTAAGTTGCAGCAGATATGTTTTAAGGGCCTGATTACATGAGCCGGGCTGGCCCGGTTAGCCGGGCTTGTTTCAGTTTACCGAGATCTCGGTACGTCTGTTAAACGCAACAAAAATCAACTTCGCGATTACATGACAACCGGGCCAGCCCGGTTAGCCGACAAAGAAACCCATCCCGGCAAACCAGGCCAGTCCGGCTCATGTAATCAGGCCCTAAATCTAACTTCAGAAAGATGTTTTATTTCATCTATCTTTAATTTTGTTTAGAAGTAACGCTACAGATATTTTTCTCATTCAGAAATTGCATTCCTATTTTCTACAAATGTTTTTGCTATCGTTCACGACCTCACAAATAGCTGTCGTGAAAACCTCTATTTTGTGTCATGTTGATAATCGTATCTATTCGCTTCCTGTGGCAAGCTTTGTTCGATTAATACGAAAGGAAAACATCAATTTCATTGAGTTAAAACCGTACAGGTAAAATGATCTCAGGCGGATGTGAACGAGACTTTTCTTTGCTTAAAAACAGAAACAAATTTCGCTTCTTTTATCATATTGTGTTTCCTCAAAATGTAATCATTGGCGCGGAATATTACTTCTAGACGATGATTCAACTGCGCCAACAACGATTTTTATTTTGCAAAACCTGCGAGGAACGCAATTAAGGCTTGTCAGGATAAAACCCAACAAAATATGTTCGCTTTTAAGTACAAAAATTTAAGGCTAATGTAAAGATCCTATATGATAAATTTCAAATGTTTGAACAAAAAAATGAATTTGGAAAGAAAATTGGAATATTTAAGTTTCGATAAATTTAGCTTCCAATCGTAGTTGTTATAACTGCGCATAAAATGTTGATTCTTTGTTCTCAAACTCATTAATAATTCATCACGTTAAAACAAAGGAAATCAGAACCGTAACCGTGGTTTGGAAATGTGATCTTAATTAGCATAGATTTTTACGATTTTATTTCTTCGTTTTCACCGTAGTTTTAGTTTCGATTGAGAAGATAGATCAAACACTCGAGACAGTGTTTCATCGGCTATCCAAACACCTCGAAGTTCATTAAAAATACTCCGCTGCGCGTCGTATTTTCAACTCTCTTCTCGGTGTTTGGATATCCCGATGAAACACTGTCGCTCGTGTTTGATCTATTACTTGACATTTCACTACAAAACCTTACCGAACACATAACGTGGAAAATTTTGTTGTACGAGCTTGGAAGTGTTCATAGGTTCAAATAAGCTAATCTCTTTGTTAAGCATGCGATTCGGATATAAACAATACGTGTTCAAAATGTGTGATCAACAGGTAATTCACTCGATAATATTAACACAATATGAAGAAGAAACTGAAAAAACATTTCACGTGTGAGTACCATTTTGGCAATGGACCATTTGGACCCATTCCAGTGCAAGAAAATTCTATCGCGTGATTGTTTAAGTTAAACAGCAATAAAATTAGTGGTTTATTCAAATTTGAAAACATCTTGCCGAGGAATATATATGCTATAAACAATGTGGGTTTTTTTCGTTCTATTTTGGTTGAAATTCATGTAATTCTTGGACTGCTAACCAACACATTTTGTCGCAAAAAATAGTTGTTAGCGATAATTTGGAAGAAAAGCTAAACCACTATGATAAAACCCTATGAATAATTTACAACAAACAAGAAAGACCCTAAATTGCCATAATCTACCTTTGTTGCTATTAAAATTTGCAAAAGCAATGAGAATTAGGACAAAATTCCTGAGGTAGACTACCCAGTTTTTAACTAAGTAAAACTATTTACATCATAATAATCAGTATAAAACGGCGAGCAAACAAAAGGTGCGTAGTGATAAAAATATAGCAAAAAGTTGCTTACCTCTATCAGGTTAATGTACTTTGTACCCCTCCGACTTAAATCGTCGATTAACATCAACTGTAGCAATTCACAAATTGCTGAAAGAGAAACGCCTTGATAATCAAGACTAACACATCAAAGAAAAAAATATTCTTAGTTGGTAGACGTATCGAGCGTCTAAGTGCACTTATCATCTGGAAGGCAAGACGGGAGGTCAATAACTGGAAGTATCGATCCTGCGGGAAATGCTCAGAACGCAGCTAAAAAAAATTTCCAGGATGTTGTTTGTTTGTTCTCTATGTACCTTGTATACCTCTGAAGTGGAGTTGTGCCCTGTTTAAAACCACGACTACGTTGTCGGCCAAACCAGGTTTCTATCACCACTATCTATCTGATGTAATTTATTGAAAATGCGCAAGAACGGAAGTCCTTAAATTTATAGTGCAATTATGATAATTGTGTCACTGTCAAAGTAAATTGCTTATATTTCTTTGCGGCCATATGTTTACATGAAACACTTTCAAAGACAAACAAGGATAGTAATTATAGAGATGGTTTGTGATCATTTGGGAAGTTTAAAGAGTATACTGGCTTGCAGTTTATACGGGAATGCCACCGCTCTCGATATTATATACATAATATAGATTCGCCATTTCGACTGTCCTTAGCGCAAAATTAATTAAATAATAATTCATTTTTCAGTGAGGTCGAATCGCGTGCGCGTGTTTTAAGGAAAAGGTAAACTGATTCCTTGGAAACACCGTTTTCGTCGACCTCGAAGCTATTATTTTTTGCACGCATGACGGCAATAATCTAACTTGGGAATGTCGACAAAATAGTTTGCTCTGATTAGTTTTTAGTTAATGGCCTCGGGTGCCCTCCAGGGTACGATGAAAAAAGTGAGTGCTTTGAGCTTCCTGTTGATCAATACCCGTTTTCCAGGCTTGGACAACATTTTTGGCTGAATAAACCGTAAAAGTAAGATATATCGCTTTTCCATAACTATACCTTTAAATTTAAAGAATTGGTGAAAACAAAGAAAAGCAAAAAAACATCGGACTATAAATTCAAACTTTCACCAGATTGTAATGTTTTATTTCTTGAAATGATGAAAGTAAAATGAATGAAATATAATCCACTTCCACCTTAGCCGCCCACGTAGGCGTTATTATGGGATCGCATTTCACTTTCTGTGAAACGCGATTCCCTAAGAACACGTGTGTGAGGCTACTTCCACCGTTGTAATCATAATTAATCACGTGTTCAGGTTTTTCTGGCTGTTTGTTGATCCTTTGCGGGAATTTTGATACGTCAACTGTGAGTCCATGATTCTTGACGTTGCCATGGCATCCGCATAATTTCATGCAGGATTCGCCAATTATCGACATTTTAACATGGTTCTTCATTTTCTCCAGTTCTCTTTAACAAAATAGCAAAATTAATGATTTCTCACATTAATTAGTATTTTGGCTTGATTTTGAGTTAATTTCAGTTATTTTCTGACCTTTTACGAAAATGGTAAAATTCGAAGATGACGGATCCAAAATGGCGGCAGATGGCGTGAGATTACGTCATAGCCAACAAATTATGTCACTTCGCAGGGCGGACTCAGGGCTTTCTAGTCACAGTAAATCTATTTTACAGCGAAACACTTAGGGGGATCCATCAACACCCCCCCCCCCCCCACACACACACACACACACACACCACCACCACCACCACCAAAAAGCGTGTAAAAAGAAAAGCAAAAGTGCTCTAAGCCGAGTGTAGAAACTCGTTTGCAAAGGTCTTATTATCGTCGGTTTTCTTGTTGAAGAGGATATTTCGTTCCCTTGTGATAAAAATGTATCTTGCAGTAAAAATACTGTTGGTTTCACAAGTAGTTTTGTTTTGTTTGGAATTGAAATTTCACCCTTTCCTTGGCTGATTTATAAGCCTTATATTTGAAATTAATTACTTCAGGTCGCATGAAGTCGCAAAAACTCTAGGCTCTAAATAATCTAAACGTTGTATAAACGTGACTACTTATGAGAATTCTCCAGGTGTCACAGTTGTATATTAAATAAACCTTTAGGATCTTAACGATCTTATAGGACTGTGTCATAACAGATAAGAAAACCCTAAAGACGTTTTAATAATAACAAAAAAAGAACATATTACAAGGGGCAAAGTTGATTTTATTGGCTTACTTCTCTAACATACGACTTCAATGACGTAACTTTAACAGTAACCAACAAAGATCTCCAAAATACGCAGCAAAAACGTTCGCACAGCTTTAAGAGGTTAGTTTTAATTCACTACAGGTCGTATTCCTAAATTATGGAAAGAAGAAAATGAAAGTTCCCCAAAATTGGCAAGGGCGACAGTTCCTTGATAAATAGACATGCATTTGCCCGGATTTTGTCTGTACACTGAAGTGTTTGTTCTGCGCAACGCCACGCGAGAACCCATAAAACAGTTCGGTTAAATTCAGTTAAAAATAATGCAGTTGCACACTGGAATCGTGAACCATCTCTTAAATTCTGATTTTTTGTATTACTTTAAAATCCTTACCAAGTGAGTTACTGTCTAAACTGGAATGCTCTCAGTGTTACGCTAAATTTAAATAAAACTCCAATTATCATTTCTACATTTATTCAAACTTAGAATATTAAAGTGAAATATCAAAAGGACAAAATCAACTACTTTTGCTGTTATTAGAAAAGGCCAAAATGATTTTTTTATTGCCGAGTATTCGCAAAGAAAGAAAACTAAAACGATTTTTATTGATTCTGGTGGCGTTTAAACTTGCTAATGAGCTTTATCGCTGACAAAATGTCAATTGCAAGACATGTGAAATTAAAACAATAAAGTTAATGTTATAAAGACAAATAAAAATCGAGCGTTTATTCTCAAACGCCGAAAGAAAGCTTGTTACAAAAGAAAAAAGAGATCGTTTATGGTGGCAATTTTCGTGCAATTTTCCACTCCTCGTCACGTTCTTAAAGTTCCAAACTTAAAATTTACGAAGCTGGAAAACATACATTCCAGATTGGAAGGATAAGCTGCTTCTCGGAAGGTAAATATACGTGTCATGTTTGTTTCATGGTTTGTGTTCAAACGTTACAAAGTTAAAAACGACACAGCTTTGCTTAAATTCGTAAAACGGGCTTTCATAACTGCCACCTGGTTTCCAGTAACTGCAACGTCTTTAGTTTTTTTATAATAATCATATTATACACATCTATTAATTACCTATTTTCCCCTAATGCAATATCTTATCATGCACAGAGTAACTGAGAAAGGGGTTCTTTAAACAACAATATATGGAATTACGGGTTATATCTGTGGTTCGTTTTTTGGTGAGTTCGTTTGTTCGTCGTCCGTTGTATCGTGAGGCTCGTTATATCTGCGGTTCGTTATATCGCGAGAATTCTCGACATAAACGCGTATCGTTTCATTTTATTCTCCTTCATGTAATAAAGGTCAGTTCCACAACATTTGTTTCCTAATTATATTAGGTCTCAGTAAAACAAGTAAACTGGATCCTTATAAATTCTGAAAGAGGATTGTAGATTTTTGATTTTTAATACTGCGTAATGCAAGACGCGGGATCGGGAAAATAAGGTCGTTTCGTTTCCGCCTATTTATTTTTATTTTATTTTTTCAGTTTATTTATTTTTTTCCTTTCGTTGCTTTGCTCAAGCTTTAGTGCCAACCCACCTCCCATATTTTAATAGTATTTAGTTTTACTCAGCCCGATTAGCTTTTTAGTTATTCTGAGTAAATGTTACCTTTTTTGTACTAATATATTATGTTGTAAATTAAGTTTAACTTTTTTTAATCTGGAAATAAAGCTTAGGAAACATAAAAGCTTGCAAATTGTGGAACAAGATTAAGAATTTACGTCTCCACTGAATATTTTCCATTATGCTAGGGCCGAAGTTATAAGGAATACAACTAGATGAACGAACAGTGCATCCACAACATGCTCAAATAGAAGAACTGAGTCACGAACGTCACGATATAACACGAACTATGCATAACGTTGTACGTCACGAACGCACATCCCTCCTAGCTAATTACCGGTCTGATTCCAGTAGGGTACCAGAACGGAGGGGTCCCAGTAGGGGACCCCCGGAGGCGCGGGGGGTGAAGCTGCAGCTGCAGCCCCCCAAATTTTGGGTAACTAATGGAAGCAAGAGAAATTTGGGCAGGGCAACTTGGGAGACGTTTTTGGGCAAATGGTTCGCCCCCCCGGGCAAAAAATTGCCCGTAGGCCTTTGATTCCCAGTGTTGACTACCGTACCCGGGTAGCAATTAGCAATAGGTGTGAATGATTAATTACGAATGATGATGGTGTAGTTCTGGATAAAGTTTTCAACTTCCATTGCCGAGTCTGTGGTTCAAACCTTCATTTAACGCTGGGGAGGGGAGGGATGGGGGAGCGCACTAGTAAAACGAGTTTGGCTCTTTCTAATTCTACGCTTCTTTGCCGGTCTGATTTGCATTTTTAGTCTCGCAGGTGAAAGCTTTAACTTCCGCTAACTCTGAATTTAGTCTAAAATTGCTGTATTCCTCATACGTATTCCTCAAAGCTTAGCGGAGTTATCACAGGTCCATAAGAATTAGGAACTCCGTCAAAAGATCAGAATGACGCGGATTCTGAATTTCACGAACGCACGTGTTTCTCATTGTAATTTTTTCCAAAAAGTCCGCCATCCCGTCGTAGTTCGTATTTCTTGGGAAGCGAACTATTTCATGATGACATAAATAACTTTTTCAATTATTTTCCGCTTGTTTGGAATAGGTTTGGTAGAAATTTTATTCGCCGCTGATGTGGAGGCAGAAATTAGGCCTGCCTTTCCTTTAACAGATAACCTGCCCTTTATTGTGCGTCCCCGGCGCGTTTAAAGTTTAAGAGCAATTTAGTTTTTGCAAAATGTTAAGATCAGTCTGCCATTTGTAAAATGTGAGATCGTTCGAGAATCTCGTGACAGCTCAAAAATGGAAACAAAAGATGAAGTTTTGGAGAAATTGGTATGCAACCATAATAATGTTTTATGCCCAACTGTTAATGCATTACATGTATAATGTCATTTAGTGCTTCCTCCTTTTGGAAATGTTAACGGCCAATTAAATACACATGCTTCACTTGAAAGAAGAAAATGGAATGTAAAAAACTCGAGAAACTTTTTGTCGTTATTGGAATTTGCACAAATTATTTCTTGCACGAAAATCAAGCACTGAGCAATTCGGTATTTAAAAAAAATACAAAATTATTTCTTCCCCAACATTGACTTTTTCCCTATGTTGTAGTTACTTTTTGTTAGTAAGCTGCCTTTTAAGAAATCAGTTTGACTTCTTTGTTTTCTTAATCGAGAGGTTTAGCCTTTTTCCTTTTACAGCCAAGTAACATGTACTGATTAGTAAGCCTGATCGTTAAGAATGAGTCAGCTCTTCAATTGTGCATTTTGTTCATCACTGACTGGCGAGATACCTTGTGCTATATTTGTAGCTAAGTAAATTCTTGCCAGTTGAGTTTTTTTAAACATTTTTATTGGCCCTTTTAAGTCCTTTACCCCGAAACTGTTAAAGTTTATTCTGAGTTTTATCCGATTTTGTTTCATGTTTGAATATAACTGCTACTAAAGAAAAGAACATCATTTGTCCGTTGCGTTTTTACTGCGTAAGAAGAACTAACCCCTCATTCTATTGCTATCTTATTCCGTCCAGGCACCTCAGTTGAAAAACAAATGCAACATTTCATTTCACTGTTACGTTTTTCATCAACAGAGAGCGTTGACTGCTTTCGTTCTCAAAAACAATCCATAACATGGTTTGGCCTAATATTTATGTGGTGAATTTTACATATTTTAGTGCTTTCTTTCGTATATGTGCTTAGCATGCGCACTGAGTCTAGCTGAGAGTAAAACTGAGTTGGAGCAAACTAGAATGTTAGTTTTACACATCGTTTTAAAGAAAAAGTAAGCAAGGTTCTCTGTTATTCTTTACCAGTACACTAAAATACGCTTAAGATATCAATTTGGTTAAGAACGGAAGCCTTAGGATCCTTGAAAACTAAGACAAAACAAACACTTTAGAATTCGGTCTGACAGAGTAAACTATTTGCATAACAAAGCATCCATGAAGTTGAATTTTCGCTGTGTGTGCCTAGAAGTGTTAGAATAAGCTTTTAATACCATAAATAACGCAGAAATCCCCATGCACCCCCACACATACCACCAGGGACTTAACATCAATGCATTAAAAAATGTCCAAAATGAAATGATTGCTTTCAGGGTTTATGGATCTTTTTATTTGTTTTAAAATTAGAAATATACTACCAGTCTCTAAAGATGTCGTGCCTCCACGTAGGCGACATGCAAAAAGAGATCATTATCTATAAGTATTGTGGTGTCCCATGTTGGTTGTAATTAAATTTCCACTTAGGGTTGCGCTTTCGCGAAAGTTTCGCCTCGTAAAAGACCCAGCTGCTTTCTGTCAAAGCTGGGCCCAAGAAAAAGCTGGAAACATTTCGTTAAAATTTTAGCTAACTAATGAGCCGAGTGACAGTTTTTCTTGATGAATTTGCGTTTACTAAAGTACCTAGAACACCTGCAGAGCAGCAAACTGAATTGTGTTCCAAAAGAACTGGCTATCGTCTTTTCCTTAAAACATATTCAACGGATTCAAGAAGGAACGTTGAAAGGCAATCGCAGATCTCATCCCTAGAATTCCGCAAAGAACAGGGACAAAAGTCGAATTAACTGGAGCTCGGAAAATCTCCAGTTGTTAGGTAGCCGGGTATGCTTTTTTGATAAACTTCACGATAGTGACAAATTCTGGCGATAATGAGTAACATTTTAGGCAAAGGAAAATCTTTATTTAAATATGGAGGTTCTGTGTACGGATTTGTTATGATGCTCGTTTATTTTGTGTCATAGAACAAAAGCAAAGACGCCCGAAGCTCGATGCCTGTAGTAACTTACAGGTTTTTACAAGCGCTCAGAATGGTCCCAGTTCTACTTCTGTTTCTGTGGTCATCACTTTACTTTGTGCCGGGTTCTAGCAGCCCTAAACGATTCTATCAACCAGGAAATGTGACGCTGGGTGTTATCCTACCACTTCATGTTAAAAACTCGGAGGATAGCTGTGGCGAATTCTACGCTTTTGGACTCGGCTACATAGAAGCCATTACTTTTGCAATAGAGCGCATCAACAACAATCCCAACTTACTTCCAAACGTGACATTGGGATTTGACATTCGCGACTATTGCGACACACCTGTTCTGGCAATGAAAACGGCCAACGACTTTGTCAAGAGCAATTACCTGAACGAGTTGTTCGAAGGGCAAAAAGATGGCGGCACCTCGAGAAGGAAGTTTACGATACACGTTCAAAATCTGACATCGCCCATCTCTGCGGTGATAGGCACGGAAGATTCAAGCAGTAGTACTCTGGTATCCAGTTTGCTTCAAGTGGCTGGTATTCCAACCATAAGTCCGTTTGCTACCAGCGAGGAATTAAGTTCGCCGTACTTTAATGCATTTTTTCGCACCATACCACCGGATGGTGAGCAAGCAAGAGCCATGGTTGACATTATAGAATACTATCGATGGACCTACATCGCAGCTGTGGCCATCGATCATTCATACGGTCGTTACGGATTGCGCGCCTTGGAACGTGAAGCGTACGACAGGAAAACATTCTGCATCGCGTTTTCGGAGTACTTTACGCACTCTGGCTACAAAGGAAAAATAAAAACGATCGTGAGAAAGCTAAAAGCGGCTGAAAATATCAAAGTAGTCGTCCTTTGGAGCAACTACGAGCCCGCCAAACGGTTTTTAACGGAAGCTACTGCGCAAGGGTTGGAGGGACGGACATTTCTCATCAGTGAAGCCATTGCGGTCATAAGTCCTGAAGTGCTGGAAGAAAACTCTGCAATCCTTAAGGGAGCATTAGGAATAAGGCCATATCTATTCTCTGACCAACCATTCGAGGAACATCTGAAAGGAATTACAGTGAAGGACACGAAAGCAAGCGCTAATCCATGGTGGGGAGAGTTCTGGTTAGACTACCTCAATTGCTCAGGACAAGCTGGTGCAAAAGACATTTGCGATGATAACGCTAAATTAGACGAGCGAGCCTTTACCAAAATACACAACGCATTCATTCCTTATTTGACCGACGCTATATACGCTCTGGCAAACGCGATAGATTCCATGTTTAAATGCAAAGAACCTATAGGGTTGTTAAAGGACGGAAAATGTCCCAACACTAATTTCGTTACCAAACCCGAGGACACACTGGTGTACCTCAGAAAAGTCAGACTTCAAGGAATCACAGGGAAAATACAGTTCACCGAAAATGGCGATCCTTTCACTTCATCTTACGACATTGTAAACTTTCAAATACAAGGCAAGCGCTATGCAAATGTGAAGGTTGGAACTTGGACAGGAGGTCAATCCAACAAACTCACTATCAACAGTGATTTGATTAAGTGGAACGATCCGACGGGCGCTGAATGCCCGGTGTCAACATGCAGTCACAATTGTCCTCCGGGAACGAAGCAAACCGTAACTGTGTCTTGCTGTTGGGAATGCATCAAATGTCCAATCGGTAGCATTAGCACAGACTACAGCTCTGCAAACTGCACTCAATGCCCAGACAAGCACATGTCCAACAAAGATGGCACCGCATGCCTGCCTCTACCAATCATCAATGTTCAATGGACAGACACTACAGCTGTGATATGTATAGTTCTAACAGCAGTTGGCCTGTTTGGGACAGTCGTGGCTTTCGTTATCTTTGTTAAATACCAGAACACCCCTTTAGTGAAGGCTTCCAATCGCGAACTGAGCTTCCTCTTGTTGTTTGCAATCGCGTTGTGCTTCGTGTTGACATTGCTCCATCTGATCCAGCCCACGACAATCCTATGTTGTGTTGTATATCCCTGGAGGTACTTCATCAACACCACCTGTGTGTCAGTCCTGTTCCTCAAGACAAACCGCCTGGTCCGAGCATTTCAAACTGATATTATCCCCAACTGGTTCAAAAAATACGTTGTGGATCGAAAACGTCAATTTCTTGTCGTCCTTCTTCTCAATATCGTTGAAGTCATCCTCACGGTGTTGTGGCTTGCGTTGGATCCTCCGTACGAACATCACGAGATTCGACCACAGACGCATTTGTTTCACACGTGTTTGCCTTTCAGGACAACCGTGGGCAAGGTGTTTAGAGCAGTCATGTTCACATACTTCATTTTCCTGTCGCTAGTATCCGCCATTTACGCCTTCAAGGCGAGACGACTGCCCGAAAATTTCAACGAAGCAAGGTACATCGGGTTGGCAATGTACGTTTTGTTGATCTCGTGGGTGTCATTTTACCCAGTGGATTCCTCGTTGGAGGGATTTTACACCACAATAGTGGCATGCGCCACAGCCTTGGTCACGGCGTACGGATTGCTTTTGTGTATTTTCGCGCCAAAACTCTTTGTCATCATCTTCCACCCGGAGCAGAACACAAACGAGTTCATGAAAGCTGAAATCGGACATTTTACGTCGAGTTTCACCATGACGACGAAAATTCAAATGAGGGTCCGGCCCGTAAATGGAAATGAGAATGACTGTTCTTTTTGACTGCTGTGCATTTCAGCGAAGTCCATGAAGGGACCACAGAAAATGAATATCGTGTACAGTAATGTGTGTATGTATGTATGTATGTATGTATGTATGTTCACTCTTAGGTAAAGCATTGTAAATACAGCTGTAGTGTCAACATGTTTTAATTTCTAAAAGGAAATCAAAAATTGGACGTTGATTTTAAGCGATTACGAAATAATACTATTTCATAACCAGGCGAATCAATTGTTTGTCTAATTTATCTGGAGCAGTTAGGCTCACACTAAGCCAATCAAATCAATTGAGGCAGTACGTTCACATCAATGCATCCTGGTAGCGATTGAATGTTAACGTTTGGAAACTAATTTTAAAGTTTAGCAAGTTTACTGGGTAAAATATTATCAGCTACCAAGCGTTAATGACCTCAGATGATTTATTAACAGATCTTCGTAACTAGTTAAGATTTTAACTACTTTAATTAACAATAATTAAGCTTAGAATGATGAAGTGGAATCTATCCCAATTTTTCGGAACCTCCAAGGGAGGTGAAAATTGGTTAGAGCATAGTTAGTTATGGTTAAAGAATGAAAAAAAATAGAGAATAAATATATATTGTTCAACTGGAGGGATAAGAACAACATTAATTTTGGTTCGAATTATCGGTGGATTGGAAAAGTTTTCTGGTCTCTGTCATATTAGTTTTCCACCGTCTATGCTGATATGCAGTCTCAACAAATGAAACTTTACAATTAGGGATTTTAAAATTGTGTGAGTGAAGAGATTGGACTCTTTGGTAATTTCCAATAGAGGCACAGCCATTAATGAAATGTTTTTGTGACAGATCTGGTCACAAGTACAATTATTAAATCCTTAATTGTTCCCAATCCTTTTAATAAAAATGCTATTGTAAATATGAGCTTCTGAATCGAAATGTTTACACGAATTAAAATGTACCAGGCGTCCTTTTGACGCAATGTTGATCATCTTCGCATTGAAAGCTGACTGTAGTATTAGGTCCGTCAGCTTTCATCGTTTTTAGATACATGTTTAACGCTTTATCAAATCTCAGCCGAGAGTGAAACGGACTAGAAACGAGTTTGCGACAAAGGTCGCAAAGAGGCAGCCGCGTTTTTTGGCGCTAAACTCTGAGCGATACTTTTAATTGTCCGGTTGGGAAAAATGTCCTTCTATCGGCCAATCAAAATACGAGCATTTACTGGAGCAGAATTATTGACAGTCTAACTTCGTAAAATCCAGGATACTTGCTCCCGTCCCAGATTTTCGTTTGCAGTCTGCTTTTAAAGTCCCCTTCCCACAGGTATAAGCCCTGTCTCATCCAACATATTCTTAACTCACCAACTTCCACAAAAAGAAATTCGAAAATAATGACTTTGAAAGTAGCCTTGCAGATCAGAACATTTAATCAAGGTGGCTCTCTTGCAAATTCGTTCGTTTTAGTTACTCGATTCACAGAAAACCTTGTGCCACGCCCAGATCGGTATCCTTTCCTTTAGGCTCAAGAGGCTCATTCTTAACAATTTGTTGAATATGAGCATACCGTATTTGTCAGTTTGTAGGGTAACAATACGAGATAAACTCAGAATATTACAATTAAACTGAATGAAAGTTTTTGTATTTTACTTCTACAACGTTGGTTTCAGTCAAAGAGCGTTTATATATTAAAATTTAGCGAGGCCTAGAGAACACGAACAAAAGAATTTAATAAATATGCATTGTTTTCTTTGTGTCCTCTAGGCCTCACTACCACGCTGAATTTTAATATATCGAAAGTGGCCTATTGTGCTGGCATGCAGACTAAGCTACTGACTTGCTTTTGGGGCGAGAGAAGATTGGACACGAGGGTTAATGAGGCGCCCAGGCTGTCATGGTAACGGTGGGAGGAAAGTTTTGACCCTAAAATATTGACAGCCTGCACGCCATTCTCGTCTCCAGAGCCACTTGTCCCTCTTAGCCAGCTGGGCCTGTGCACGAGGAACAAGTGGCTCTGAGGACACAGGATTCGATTGGCTGAAATCTAACAAAGGGAGTCCAATCACATCAGCCGTTTTAAAATCCCAAATCGTTAGCACGTTTAAAACGGTGGATGTGATTGGACTGCCTGTGTTAGATTTCAGCCAATCGAATCATGTGTCCCCAGAGCCACTTGTTCCTCATGCACAGGCCCAGCTGGCTTAGAGGAAAAAGTGACTCTGGGTACTAGAATGCCTGCGCGCCTTAATTGCCTCCCTCGTGTCCAATCTCCTGTCACGCCAAAAACAAATAGATAACGGCTGGGTACGAGTCTGGATCTCGTTTAGATCCGGCGGCCCAGACTCTTTGGCCCATCCATTCTCCAAAGTCTGCTTGAGAAATGTTTGAATTGTTTGCGTACTTTTTGCAGCATGAATTGTAAAAAGGAACGGGTCAAATATTTTCTTATGTACTACTATGCCCCGTCGTATCAGATTGTCTATATCGGCGTTGTATAGACATTATGTGGAGAAAGAGAGATGGGTCTCAGTCTGTTAGAATAAGGATGAAAAAACTGACTGAAACGGTATCGCATGTTTTCACCGAACAGGGAGGAGGGGTACGTGAATTTCAACGAAATTTTAAGAGCTTTAAATAAGGATTTGAAGAACGAAAATTATATTTCGAATACTGTTTATCTACTTATTTTTGACAAATTACAATTTTAATCAAATCTTTAATCCTTTGAGAAAGCTTTTTACTCCCAAACATTATGCTTTCTAATGAGCATGGGTTACGAGATATTTGCATTAAACCACTTTTGTCCGCTGTTGGGAGCAGGATTGGGAACTCATCGTTTCCGAATTGTTTAATTCGAATTTGTTTAATTCGATGTTTCCGAACACGCAAAAAATCCATTGCCGCTGCAATTGTAAACCTAACTTATGTCTGAGATGGGAAATACTTTGTTGAAGACAGCGAGGAGAACTAAGAGGACTAAAACCTGTTTTTAACAAGATAAAACTTGTTTTCTACAGACAACGTATCGTGGGATATTTGTCAATCGTTTCGCGCATTATTTTAAGCATAAAGAGTGGAATATATGAAACTGAATAAATATTCGGATCCCTATATTACTGAAAGAAGTTTAATTTAAGGATTGAAAGTAAATTTGGCGAGCAGGTACTTCCGTATAAGCGGAAAAAGTTTTGCGATTTGCCCTGAGTCTATAAACTAGCGAAAAAAAGAGCGCCTGATCGCAGGCTATATGACGTTATTTCTCACCAGACGTTTTGCCCTTGTAAACCAAAAGTTCGTTTACTGTCTAAAATCAAACTTTTACTTTATACCTGTCGAGCGTGTTCCATCCCATCTCTCGGGTCTTGTTATACAGACTCGTTAAACTGCTCTAAGACTGTAGATGAAACACAAACACCCTGAAGCCTTTAAGGTCACTAATTAGACAAGACCATCCAATAGCAACACCTGAAAATAGTAACAACTGTTCTTATTCTAGTTTAAACTGTAAGAATGCCCTTATTCAGTGCAATATATTTCTTAAACCGCAGATGACAAATTCCCACTCAATCTGGGTCTGGACGAGTGTAGAACGATAGCTTTGGAGGAACACAGAGCCCAGAAGGTGTCCCATTGTGGAGACACATGATTGAGTCGTGAGCACAATGGTAGACCATTTTCTTCAATAATGCGAGTTTGTCTTCCTCTTTGACAAAAGAAAATTAAACAAAGCGGTGATTTGGTCGTTGAGTAACGAACAATGAGTCTGTGGACCTCACTTAGCTAAACACGTGGAAGCTTTTAATTGTCGCTTGTTTTCTGCATAATCACTTTTAACATTACGAACGCATCAATTGGGTTTGTGGCACGCTTCGCGGCTGATAGAAATGGACTCTTTTTCTGTGTTCTTGACTGTTGGGTATCTAACACGCTTTTTATAAAGAGGATGCCGCTCTCCATCAGATGTGAGCATGTCGCTATATTTCTTCATTTCGTTAATCCTTAAACTTCAGTTAAACTACTACAACAGAGAATAATTTACTCTTTCGTGCAAGGCATGAGGCAAATTAAATTCGGCTTTTACAAGACAATGAGTTCGTACTCTTAGCTTCTTGTGGGCCGGGAGTTTCTGTTAACTTTCTTTGACCACAGCTTAAGCCTCCATTTACAACAAAAACAAGAAATTACCCTTTCATTAATGTCACTCAGGCGTAGCCACGCAGCCTAACAAAGGACTTAAGATTTTGTCCTCAAAGTTATTAAACTGTCAATGAGTATCGAATATTCTCGTTTCTTTATTATAATATTGGATATTTATAACGCAATCGAGAATTCTCGTATCTTAATAGCACTGTCTCTTTCTTGTTTTGCTTTTCGTATATAACTTGGTCTCACCTTCTCTTTAATGGTTATGATGTTGACAAAATGACATAAATTCAATTAAAAAGTCGTTTGTAGTTTCTTTTAGCCATTGGTTTATTTAATTGTTTTGCTGTGACAAAGTTGGTTTAACTTTATGAGTAATATGCTCGCAGAAATTGTTTTCCCTTCCTTAAAGTTACTCGGTAGCGCCTGACTAACTGAAGCCCGCGGCAAAAACTGCTTTTTCGTTGATGTATTTTTTTATTTATTTTTTTGTCATTTAGAGCCATCAATATTGCACCTACAATATGACTGTAAAACTTTAATGCCCCTATCAAAACTAAGTATAAATTTAAAAATTTGACTTTTTTCATTTAGATTTGCTTCTTCAAAGACTCAACCAGTTTATAGCGACACTTGTCTGGCGACCAAGGGGTTTCATGTTTTTCAATATATTTCAACAAAAATTCTAAAATAGCTCGCTACCATGTTTTTATCGGAAAGTTCTGAATCCTATTTTAAACCAAAATGAATAATGGTCAATTTTTCTTATTTTTTAAATTCATAGTGCTCATAATTTATATTTTGATACTCGTTAGCTTCAAATTGAGACATGATATTTAGCTTTTCATGTTGTTTTTTCCCTTAGTGCAAGTTAATGCACATGCAAAGTTGGTTGAATTTTGTCGTCAATTTCTTATTGGACCGACTCATCAGTCTGTTTAAGCCGCCAGATGTTATAACGTTTGTTCTAACGTCTATGGTAACTGCAACTTGTTAAAATCAATGTTTTTAATGCCAGCGTAACAATACTCTCCTTAGAACTTGTATCATTTCTCCAGCATTTCGATAAAAGAGGCCCGCGAGTGCATTGTTAAGCCGCGCAACTTTGCCCAAAAACAACATGAGCACAGACAATTGTAAGCTCTATTAGATTACAAACCAGTCTCAGTAATTGCTAACACTTTGGCTATTTTTCTCGTGGGAAATACTCTTATGCTGGGGCGGAAACTGCCCCGCGCATTAAATTAACAATCAAAATTACATCACCGGCTTCAGTGAAGTTGATTTAAGACAATGTTCAACACACCTTCACAGCTGATGAAGGCTTTCAAAGACGCAGAAATTTTACACACACTAAATGAACCAGTTATTCAAACGTGCTAAGAAGGAGTTAAGGGGACATTCATCGCGGTAATTATAGCTCCTATAGTTTAACAAGTCTCCAAATTGTAGGCTGAAGATATTGATAACTGTTGAAAAATCGTAATCAACTTTGCACGCTGTCTACCAACCTCAAAACCTGGATGAAAATGATATGGTTTATGGTAACTTCTTCCCTAAAGCGGCTTTGTACAGATCACTCGATAGTTTATTTTTAGAATGTCACCAATTAAAGCTGCTCTTTAAAAGGCATGCATTGAAAAATAAACATGACGTGTTTTTGTTCTGGGAATGAACAAGGCCGCAAAGCATTGTGTCAGTGACGCAGTTGCCTTGACAACGATCGAAGCTTGTCATGCTGAAAATGATCGATGTATTTGAAGCGAACAGAACTGAGTGATTTTTAAACTTTTATTAATGTGCGTTTTTTGATTATGTTTTTCAAACTTAATGTTGTTACTTTTTTCGTGTTGCAGCCATTTATTTGTAGAAAAAAAGAAATTTTACGTGGATTACAGGGCTTGATCCTTTAAAATAGAATTTCTACCGTAACCTCTGTCAATAAGGCTATACTCGAGGGTTAGCTTGCGTGAACATTTTGACCAAATTCTTGTCTGGTTTCGCTTTCGACCAAAGCTTAGTTAATTTCAAACCTCCTTTACATTGCAGAAATTTACCCGCTCCAAAAATAACATTCACACTACTTCTTGAGAGGGAAATATCGTAATCTTATCAACCGTGTCATCGAGCGGGTTTTTTTCATAGCGTATTCACCAGTATCACAAGAAGGTTGCTTCTCGGCCTCTTTTATTCAGTCAAAGCGATAACCTATTTTGTCGATATGTTTAACGTTTCCAAGTAGCAGTTTTAGAGCAGTGTTTTATAAAAGGAGTCATATTTACTGGAAGTCCCCTTTTATAGAGTGATTTTGCAACCTCCTTGCTAAATGAAGCGAGAAATCCCCAAATCACTTAATAAAGATCTTAGGTTTTTAGCGAGATGCATAAAATATCATAATTTACTAACGGTTGATTCACGTTTCTGCTTAATTTTACCAAACCCTGTTATTAGAAGTCCGTCTATAACATATCTAACCAAATAAGGAACTGCAAAGTAGTTTTGAGCAAAAAAGGTAAGTAGTTGTTAACCAGCGCATTCTAGTACAAATAACCGAATTTTATCTTTTACATTCAATTGCACCTCGCATGGACTGTTTTTTCACAGCCTTAAAATTCCATCTTCGTTGTAAGGTGTGAGCGTTTCGTCAGACTTAATTTAATTAATTTGAATTTCTTTTTCTTTTTTTCAATGTTTGTTTTATTTTGATAATCCTCGTCTTTAAAGGCTAAAATCCAGCAAAAAAAGACCATGGATTAAAAAGAAAAATTACTCGAAATGTCATCGTTTGTTACGTTTCCTTAATGATAATTTGAAATTGATCACGGATAACAGCGAAAATGAATAAATTTAACTGTGTTTTTCTAATAGCTTCAACAGCAGTTCAATTTCCTATTTTATCCCACGCGAGAACTAATGGCCTTCTACAGTTTTCTGTCGGCGATTAGGTTAAAAATTCGATAAGCTGAACTTAAATATCCTGTATACAAAATAAACCAAAAGGTCATTGGAAATTTGCTGTCATAAGAGCTGAAGTTATTCTACACCGACGATGAAATCGCTTCTAACGGATATAAATTTTTCATTAACTTCTACATTATGACGATTTTATTTCTATTCCGAGGAGGCAAAGGCCGTAAATGACTTTAAAAAGCCAGATCATGAAAAATTAGTCCAAAAATTACAAGTCGATGAAAATTTTATATTATAAACGTTGGTTTGAACCGTGTACAGAGTTTGTTCTTCTTCATCATCATCTTCGCGCTTTCTTTCTGCTATATAAAAGTATAAGTTCAAAACATGCCTAACAGATTGTACGCGAAATCGTTCAACTTTTAATTTCTCGACGACAAAAACAGATGCGCCATTCCAGAGGTTTTGAAAGTGATTTTAGTGATATAGTTTGATAATCGGCTATCGCAAGAAACTTTGCCTTTTCCTGCTATGCGTAAATTTTTGGAACAGGTGGCTCAAGCTAAAGCCCAAAGCATTCACAATATTTTGTTTTAATGTACAGTGGAACTTTGACTACATCTATCTCTCTCATTCGTTTTCTGAAAAAGTACTGGAAAACTATTTTTACCAATTTTTCTTGCTCTTCTTTTCGTTAAGGAAACCCATAGAAGAAATTCAATATCAATTTAAGCAGACGTATCTAATAAACAACAATTTATGATTTGCAAAATCTTTATTTCTTTTCAATTTTTACACCAAGGCTTTTAAAATGTCTTGTCTTGAAGCTTGCCAGTAAATATACGAATACATTGGATACGTTGAAAATCTGTTTTTTGTAATTTAACGACAATCGCGATCGCTTTTATATAGTCTGACTTTTTACAGAAGTATTCCTTTTTCATTTGTACAATTAACTCGTGATTCGTTTGAAGCTGGTAGCTAAAGCTGTCCTTGTTTCTTGTTTACATATTCAGTTGTTATTTTGATGAAAATGGCATACTTGTCCCCGCATATGGAACGCGCGTATACGCATCATCATCTCAAGAGGAACGATGTTAGTTTCGTCATATTTTCAGATTGAAAAAGCATTCAGTTATTTTAACTCAATAAGAAGACAGCTGAGAAGGGATTATACACTATTCTTAATAAATTCCTAGGTCATTAACACACAAATTCTCCTAACAATATCAATACATTGTCAAGCAGAAAGATGACGAGAATATAGAAATTCATCGACTACGGATAACGACTTGTTCCACTTACTCTTATAACAATTTATAGAAATTTATATTAGTGAATTAAATCGAATTTCGTCTTGGGGCTGAAAAGGTGTTAAAGTGTCAGTACAGACTAGATTTTTTTGCTTGGAGTGGAAATGCTTTTAATTGATTCTTATATACAAAACTTTATACATGATTGTGTTGGCTTTTGGGATTTTCCTTTGATTTATATGGCGGAGCAAAGATTGTTCCAATATGAGCGATCGCGTTCGATAAAACTTGATCGTTTGTATTACATAGCACGAAATCAAACGCTTTGCATGCTAAAGGGCGAATTACCCCTAGCTTAAAGAGTTCTTCTGTAATAACTGTCAAAAGAATCTCCGTACATCAGACCATGTGATCATGTTCCTCTTTCTGTCCACTGTTTAAACCGTGGCATTCGTTGACGCTTATGCCGGAGTTCTTTGCCTGCGATGAAGCTTTTTCCTCGGCTTGTTGGCGTTTCCACTTTGTTCTTCGGTTCTGGAACCAGACTTTGATTTGCGTCTCGGAGAGATTTAAAAACGATGCCAATTGTTTTCGCTCTGTTCCAACGATGTAGTGGTTCTTATCAAACGCATTTTCCAAGTGAAGAAGTTGTGTAGGGGTGAACGCTGTTCTGATCCTCTTTGGTCTGCGACAAGCTACAAACCCTGTGTAAAATAAAATGGTAAAAATTCTCGTCAAAAACTTATCAAAAACAGTCTTCTAAAGAAACATTTTTTAAAACGCAGGAACACGTAGTTTTTACAGTTAACGTGCTTGCTTTCAAAGAATAAATGGGTGTTTTTTTTATCTAGAGAAAGTGATAGAAAATCAGTATTACCAAAGTTACAACAAATTACATCCCAGCAGGAAAATGCGCTCTTATTTTCATCATGGCCCAGGTTTATCGCACATAATTATTCTTACAAGAGTCGCAAAATTTCGTACTCCGCAAACTGTGAATTATCGCAAATGCTGCGCTAACAAAAAGGTTGTCCCGCGAAATTTGGCAAACGACACTGGGGAAGACAGTGGGTGGTTGAGACACTCGAAGTTTCAAACATTACGATAGTTGACTTATCTAAGGAATTCAGATTAAGTACTGGAGAACAGAAGGAGTGTAAAGGAAGTGTATCCTACCGCTATGGAGAGAACCGGCCGTGTAGCTGCAATTAAGATCGTGCACATATCGGTGACTTGAGGCGCACGGATAGAAGGAAAATGAGCCAGAATTGTAGGCTGACAGGCTGTGAAGAGGGTGTGAATCAAAGCGTACAGCCATAGGGTAATCTGTTTGAGATTTGTAGCCCGCATAACTTTGCTGGGTTGAAGGCTGAATATTCGAGCTGGGTCTGTACATAGAGTTAAGGAACGAGGATTGCGAACCTTCGTAGGCGTGCATCTTTGAGATGAAGACTTGCTATGGTTCGCTCCACCCGAGTTCAAGAAAAAGAGTGACTACTTCTTAGAAGCAATCCAATTATATAGCTTACAATTTACTTATTATTACAATACATTGTTCCCATTTTCAAATTAATGAGTTGGGACTAATTAAAAGTATAAGCAGCGAAAATTTGCAAGCTGTCGGATGCCTTATTGAAATGAATTCTGTGAAATTTGGCAAAAAGCGTGGAGATGAAGTTTCCAGCAAGGATTATTAAACAGTCGCCAATTTGCGCCCGAGCAAACAGCTCATAACGATCAACAGCCGAGATGATCGGCTCATTTACGAATTCTTTTTTTATTGACGTCTTTGCTCTATTAAGCCAATGATAGCTCGAAACAGCTGATGAAAATTTTAAAGTGGGCGAAAATGCGTATTTGAATGAATAAAAAATAAACGCCACGTTTGATTTCCGGATGCGCTGCTTCGCACAAATTCTCCACTTCATAAAGTTAAGTATAAGGCAAGTTAATCAAAGCAGAATCAAATTAACTCGCAGTTAAGGTTACGCGTCCGGGATTTGTAGTGTGTATAATAAAGTTAATAAAGCTGTCACATTATTATTAAAGATTCAAGAACGAGAATGAAAATGAAACGCACAAATACTGATTTGTCTAAAAATCGAATCTGATGAATGATTCGTTTATGTATTGTTTCGTTTGCTTTCAAACGCAGAGCGATGTTATTTTCAATGAAAACCACCATATGGTAAGTCGAAAATAGCTTCATTATATTTTAATAATCTCCCGTCGAATCTGTTTGGAAATCTGCTAAATAATGAATTTCACTTAAGCACGGAACTTTAGGGCATTAACGAGAATATACGGCATTGTGTCGTGTACAAATTGTATCTCTGAAAACTCGAGCTCGAAATGTCATACCGATATGTTAAAAGACTGCGTTTTGCTAACTTCGTAGTCTTAATCTATTAGCACTCCACAAAAGACGAGCTTTGTTTGTTTGGACAAAGATGGCCCGGGGTTTATAAAGAAAGGCATTCGTCCTTCACAGTTCATTTATTTAAGCTAAGTAAATTTCAATTAGGAAATATCCGGCAGCTCTTTGATACTTTCAACTCTTCATAAAATGCAAGTGTTAGCGCGCGAAATATCTCTCGGCCTTGGCTTTTGTTTTAGCTACCATAAAATTCGAGCACTTTACTCGAATATTATGAGGTTTTTTAAAACTTTTTTTTCTTAGGCGCGGCAAGATGTTCTCGCCAAAACATTTATCTTACTTTTTGGCGAGCCCTCATATTTTCGTACATAGTTTTTCAAATTCGTAAAGCCTTTTTTTCTTTTACATAATAAAACCACAACTTGGGTTATGCACGTTAGTCCAGTGAGATGTAGCCACTTTTAGCACTTGTTATCTTTCAAACTGCGTATGAATAAAATCGTTAAATTTCTTCGCACTTTTCGCCTTTTACACCGTTCAAAATTTAATGAGATTTAGAAATATTTCCCAGGTCTTTAAAAGAAACCCGAAGAGGATTTTAATGTTCTTGTTTCCACTGATTAGGCAGCGAGAAAAAAGTCTACTTAAAACCGTAGGTTAACTATGCTTTCGCCTAAAGTTGTGTTAATTTCGACGATGTAAACAGCCTTATTACACGGTTGGTCTATACTGATGTACTACGCGTGTAATAGTGACTATTTTGTTACGCTGCAGATGGAATATGAATTGGCTCATAACAGCGAGTTTTACGGTGAGATTATCGTGTTAAAGTTTGTTTAAATTATGCGAGATGACCTACTGTCGTGAGTCAAAAGAAGGGATTGATTTTTTTCATAATGGAACGAAACCAAAACAGTTCCAGGGGGGTATTCGGGTGTGCACCCAAGCGAAAAAATGCTACTTTAAAAGTTATTATTTTAAAATAATTCACCTAAAGAATAATATAATATTGAGAACCAAACTTTTGCCATAGCAATGTGTTGATTTTCTTCGTCAGTTTAACACAAAGTCGACATAAATTCTACTTTTACACGAAGTAAAAATGGATATTTTGATTGAGAACTTCGTATATTTTTGTTCACACAGGTGATGTGGAGTTATCGATGATTAATTATGACATCACATCATAACTTTAGCTTTTTTATTCTCTTTGTCGAAAATTCAGTGACATTATCTCTGCTTCGTTAAGCAGTAAAAGGTTGAGCGATTTTGAATAAAAGATTTATGATATATTGTAATCGAGTTAAATGCACCTTTCCGCGTTTAAAGGTTTTGTAGCTCTCTATTTTCTCGCCATGGGAAAGGGCCATCTGGAACTCGCTGCTTCACAAGCACATCCTTGTACATTTTTCATAAACTTGTTTATACAAAATGCAAACATCGTCCAAACAGCACAATTTACCTTTCACCATCATCGGGAAACGATGCTTAAAGTTCCTTAAGGCAAAATAAAAAGCGAATTACATTTTTGGCGAGTCAATCAGTCTGTCGTAGAAAGAAGCACCTTTGCTAAGAGGCGCGTTTGGAGTTTCCAAAGTTCAAGCGGCTTGGAGTTTATCGGTATATAAATCTAATAAAAACAGTCCCTTGTCGACTAAGGTATCAAGAAATGTTGAATATTGAATCTTCACAGCTGTAGTTAAGTGACCATGGACAATAAGCCATATCGTGCAGCAGTAAATTTTCCTAAAAGATCAAATCAGCGTTTTTGCCGGCACTTGATGTCCATAGATCCCGTATCGGATTAAATGTGATAGTGGTGTTTGTTTCGAGACAAACGAACTCGAACCTTCGACTCCCCAGTGTTATCAAAAGTGATACATTGTTGAAAGATAGGTGATCAAAATTACACGAAAAAACACCATCTGGGTGATAATCACCTGATTTATAACTACATTCAAAGAACTACCATAAAAAGGAAATGTATAACGCTTAGTAAGGTAAATTAGTATTTCGAGGGAGGGAGATCTAAACATCCAATAACAGCTTATAATTTGGAACGTGACGAGAGCTTTTGTGCACGCTGGTACATTGTAATATTGGCAAAAGAGAAATGCGTCTCCAGGTATAGAATATTTGATATTTGAATACGTTTCTGCAAGAGAAAATGTTGTTTTTTTTTTCGTTACAATCAAACTGACTTTTTTACCATTTGTCGAACCGTATCAGCTGGGGTCACGTGATCTGATCGTGTTAAAACACATCGAAAAAATTAAACACATCAAAAGCAATCAAACTTGCCATGTTGCAAACAACGTTTGCCTTAATGCCAGCACTACTCTCCTATTTTATTGATCTATTTATTATTTATTTTCGTTTTATTTTATATCTTCGCATTTCAAATATTCTTAGGTGCTGTTATCGTTCGTTTTAAGACAGGCGCTATTTCATGGATAAAATAGCTAGCAATTCAATATTTCCGAGAAACTGCTCTTATTTTTAGAACAATTGCCATGATCCATTATTCAGTTTTGCTTTGTTTATATGAATTGTTTTTTATTATATTATTAAAGATTTTTATAAATCGCAGTCGAGAAGTTCCAATTGAATGATGCAATAAATGGTAAATTTTCAACTCTAGCGGAAAATTACTTTTGTCCAATTTCAAGCTTGAAAGCTAATCGTCGCGTGTACAAATTGAAAAAATTCTTTAGAATTTGAAGCATTAAAAGCTGAACATTGTAACTTTTCGTTTACTTTAGCACCGATTTTCAAAAGCCCTAAACACTGCGTTGTTCCAAAAAATTACAACAATTCTCACCTCAGACAAAAAATATTTGTCTAAAAATAGCAAGCTAAAATGTTACCCATTAAAAAGTTGTTAAATTGTACCAATGTTAAAATGTTTTAAAATCATTACATTTGCGCAGTGTTCATTCGATTTTGTGTTAATGTCGCGCCGTCGTTTTATCGTCTTATGCATTTTTTATGAATCCACAATTACTTCGGATTTCACTACCTGTTTAACCGGTGTAGTGCGTCAATCGTTGATGTTTATAGCAAAATTATTTACCAGGATGCAAATCTCTAAAATTAAGTATGAAATAGCAAAAGTATTTTTCCAAACGTGTTCCAACTTTTATTCAAATAATAAAGTAGACGGTAAAGAATGTACATTTTTTCAGACTAGCCTGAAATTAAACTCAGCTTGTTTTCAATAAAGCACAAAGACAATCGTGTAAAACAGAAAAAACGAAAATCAAACAATAAAATCAGGTTTTGCTGAGAACCTCGGTCATGCAATTCTCACACACGAATTGTTTTACTTCACGCTTCTTTTTCACAAGCTATCGTGCTGTTTCGCCTGTATTTGCATTGTTTTCAGCGAAAAAAAAGCTTCTTCTTTTGAAGTTCCAAAACTCCTTGCTTGAACAAAATCGTCACAGATACTTCAAACACGTGAAAACATGGGAGATTTTAAAACGTCTTTGTCTTACTAAGGGTTTGACTTTGAATGCCTGTCTTTGTTGTGAAGCCTGTATTGTGTTTAACAGCGTGAAAATGTCTCGCTCAATTGGGCAAAGTGATTTATGAGCGACCTTTATACACAAATCCTTAGACTGTGTGAGAATTGTAACCGATACTACAATGTCGAAATGTATCTGTGATTATATTATTTGTTTATGCAGTCAAAAAAGTCTCCAAAAAGCGGATTGATACCCACTTGAACATTTACAGCAAAGTCTTCGTGTATCCGGCTTTTGTGTAAATGGAAAAATTACAGGTTTGTTCGGGTGAAAGTGGTGGGTGTATTGTTCTAATAATGGCAAACAAAGCAACTCTACAATCAGCAACATTTGGCTTTATTGAAGGTTTGATTGTTCGGGTTCAGCGGGATGTTAAGTGAGCTCCCACGGGAAATTCTATTCCATCTTTATAATAAGCGAGGCCAGAAAATCCAAGGAAAGATATAAATATGAGAAAACCACGAATATACTTTTGCATTATAGATCTTTCCCTCCATTCGATGGATTTTTAGTTTGTAAGAATTAACAGGAACTTGATCGTGGTTCGTTTCGCTTCGAGAAGGCTAAGGCATCGATTTTCTACCAAACATTTTTACATGACTCCCTGATCTATTTCTTCTTATTTTCCACTAACCGAAAAAATGTTTCAATAGTGTAAAGCAGTGGCTAAAATAGGTGGTCTTTTAGGAAAGGGCACACGCCATGCAATACGTCACGTGGGAATTACTGGTAAGGAAGACTTTGCATTCCGGGAGTTCTGGGTTCCAAACATTTCAACTTTCAAATAATTGGTCTTCCAGATTCCACTCTGTGTCTCGGCTAAAGTAAATCGGCCTTTGGGTTTCTCAGGATATTTTGCCGTAACTTTTTTTTTGGAAAATAAGACCTGGGCTGATTTTTGTTGAAATATACCAAGCTGTATTTCCTTCAGTTATGTTTTTGAAGGAGTTGGATATCTGAGTGACTTTTGCGCAAGGAAACGAGGGGGACCAACCTTATAGACATACTTTGGGTGAACCGAGGCACCTTGGGACGCATTTCAAGATTTTTACGGCAATTAATTGCACCACCGATTAATTTTCAGTGTATAATATTAAACTACCATTTTTAGAATAATTTTTAGTGTATAATATAGGATTCCAAGTATATTCGCTATTTACTTGCCTGATGTTTTGTCTCTTTCTATAGAGAACAAAACTGTGACTAAAAAATACCCAAATATGCGGCCCAGAAAACGAAATCATGCGATAGAGGAAAATTGCACAGGAAACATGAATCTTTGCTCGCTCAGATAAATTACTGTTTCTTTATTATTTTCTAAAATAATACATATCTTTATAAATTATTTTTTTAATAAATATCCTTTTTCTATAATTTGATTCTGTCAAGAGAATATGAACTAACTCATGTTTTCTTGATTTTGTATAACATATATAATATACCAAGGCAATGTATTGAGAGGTAGGACTGAAGTATAAAGAAAGAACTTCTATCATTCAATGTCACCCATCTGCACTTGCAGTCATATAATTGTTATTTTAGGTTCGGCAGCCATTTAGACAAAAGGCAAACTCGCATCAACAAACATTTCGGTGTGATGTAGGGACTTAATATCAGATATTTTGTAAATAATTTACTTTTCCATATAAAAAATACCAATATTACAATCGATAGATTTTACTTTACGCAAGATAGAGAAATTAAAAAGCACATATTTTCAGAAAAAAGTAGGATTTATTCGGGTTGTTTTAGATCTTCGGATAGCTTCGGATCATCTTCGTATAGATCTTCAGGAGTATACGGCTCTGGCTAAATGAGTAATAATTTAATAATTAAGAAACTTTTCTCGCTACTGACATGTATACCTGAGACCTGAGAAGTCGGGAAAAGTGTTTTTGTTTTGTCGCGGAAATTGTAATGCGCTTTAGTCGGTAAGAAATATGTAAAAACGCTTGAGGAAGAGGTAACGGTCACCTGTAAGTTTTACCTGCTTGCAATAATTCTCAATATCGCCATTGTTAGTTATCACAACTTTAAAATGGGGTTTCGTCACTTGCCGAATACTGTTCTAAAAAATCAATTTTTTGCAGGGTTTCAGTGATGTAAATACATTTTCTGAAAATCGCGTCAATTTCTAATGATAGTACAACTATATATGTACTGTAGCCTGTGAACAGGCTCCAGGGATGGGTCGGGGTGGGTAGGGACGGTGGACTGTCCGATGCCCAACCGCCCCCGACCCACCCCGTCTAGCTGGAGCCTGTTCGCGGGCTAATGTACTCTAAAGTGATACTCTTTTGTCAAGCATTAGCTAACTATGAAATTGTAGCAAACTGACTAGACGGAGGATAAGTAAGACACTTTAGATGCGAACGATTACTTAAATTTCTTCACCTGTGAGTTTCAATTCAATTCTACACTTTACGTGAGTTCCCTGTTTAGATAAATTGAGGATCGCAGTTTTACTAATCAAAGTCTTGTTCAGTGTCGTCTAGGTCTTCATCAGAGTCTGACACAACTGCAAAACAAAAATAACCATAGATTGGTTTCTGTTCTATTTTCAATATTTGTGTATTTAGTGTCCACAAGCAGAGCTATAAATTATAAAATAATAGAATTGTGTTACTGAGCGATTGATTGACTGACCCACCAAACGAAAGACTGACAAATTGATCAATTAACCGACTGACTGACGAAAGGACGGACGGAGGACTGGGAACGAGAAAGATTGACTATCGCTGTTGCTAAGTTACATTACGTAACATTATGACGTCATACTTTATTTTGCACACTGTTAACGGAGATCTGTAATGGATGACATATCTTTTCAAGTTTGTAAATTAAAATCCTTCTCAATCTTGCTCATTCAAAGCCATTCTCTTTCTACTCAGTTACCATGGTTACCTCTCTGCAGGTAAACGTGGCAAGCTACTATTTCAAGGTTTCGTTTTATTTACTTTTCGTTTTATTGCCAAAATGACTTCATTTATGGTAGATAAGCGTCTTTAAAGTGCTCCCACGGAATAGTCTCACGACGAAACAAAAGAAGTATTTTTATCCCCCTGGGGTGGGGATTTTGATCTTACCAGTGGACATGACATCTATTTCTCCTAGTACCACTTCAAGTCGGTTTACTGTTTCTATAGAGTCTCGTCGAAGTCCTATAGAAAACCAGAACTCACCGTCAGGCAACCAGACTCAATAAGAGCCACAATACATGAAGGCATTTATAAAGAAACCGCAATATTGCAAACCTTCTTTGCTTTTCACAGGACTTGGAGTCCTCGGGTCTTTGTGGCTCACACTTTGTCGTCTTACTTTAATTTCTGGTAATGGAACTTTGCTTGTTGTCTGAACATTTATCATTTTATCCACCAGCGCAGCTCGCTTCATAGCATTTCTCCAAATGTCCCGCAACCTTTTTTCAGCGTGTTGCGTGACACTAGATGGCGTGTGTTCTTCTCCGTCTTCGGGGAGTCCATACGCGTGGCGTGACACTCTGGGACATTCCAACGCATTTGCACTCACGTAAGACCGTCTGTGGCGGCGCTCTTTATCTTTGGAAAACCTGTCACGTAAGCGTTTAAGTTCTGATCTATTCCTCTTGTCTTCCTCTTGTCGTCTTTTATACTCTTTCAAACTACAATCTATTTCCGAGTGAAGCGTCCTAGTTTGCAGTGAATTAATGCTACTTTGCAATCTTTGAGCCCTCATAGTTCTTTCTGTAGAATTAGCGTAGATTCCTTTGAGCCTCTTAAACAAAACTGCCTCCTTTTCATTCATCGCCACAACCTCGTTCTTCTTGCGCGCAGACCTGAAGCCTGTGTTTGTCAGAGGGCTTAAAATTGGGTTTTGTCCTTTGTGAGATGTATAGCCTTTTGAGTGAACGTTAGTCTGCTCCGCTCGACAACTTGCCCAGCTCTTGGCCCAAGAGGGCTGATCTTGATTCTGCGAATCAGTTCTGATGCCTACCTTCCTATTTCCTGGACGGGGCTTGTCTTGAATCGGTGGAAGCTTTCTGACACGCGCAGATTCCGAGGTGGACACTGCACGTCGATTGAATCCCATTTCTAAAGTGGAAACTGATTAGAAAAACATTCACTGAATTAACAAAAAGAGATCAACCTGAAAAGCTTCTTAAAATAATTATTAAGGTAGGCGCATATATGTATCTCACTTGCCGCGCGCATGAGGTAATTTATTTAATCGTTTATTAAAACTCTCTTGTAGTTTGCTATAAACTAAATTAACGAGTTACTTAAAAGCATAGGAGTAAAAGTCTGCGTCGAGCCTACTGGGCCATATAGCCGGTGCTTAACCTGGTTTCCGTAGCAGGAAGCGACTAGGAGTATTTCTACTCCCCCTGGTGGGGATGCTAGGCCATCGCAGGGTTACCACCCCAGCATTAAATCTGTTGGTACCCATTTATACACCTGGGTGGAGAGAGGGTCCAGGCCGAGGTTGAGGCTCGACCTCGGGTCGTTCGATCCAAAGTCCAACACACTAACCATTTGATGTCATTCAAGGAGGCCACCGCGCACCCCACACCCATAGTGCCACTCTCACGCGCATAGGGCGTAGGTCAGTTCTTTGTTCCTGGAGTATTTGAAGGCAATCTTGACAGTTTGTGGTAGGAGCGGTGGTTTAATGGTTAATGCGCTGGACTACGGATCGACCGCTCAAGATTCGAGCCCTGGACGAAGTCTACGTTTTGTGTTATTAGACAATACATTTTACTCTTACAGTTCCTCTCTTCACCGAAGAGTTTAAATGGATTAACGGCGAATTTACTGCTGGGGAGGTAACCCGGTGATGGACTAGCATCCCATCCAAGGGGAGTAAAAATACTCTCAGTCGCTTCATGCTAAGGAAACCGGGAAAAGATCCGGCCTGATGGGCCACAAGGTTCAATAGCAGGCTTCACGTTAGCAGTTTAGAGCGACAGAGTTTTACTTACGTCCAGCTGGTCTGGAATTTGGCCAGCTTCCAGCGGCCGTGCCTGGCACGACCACAGGACGGTGCCTCTGAAACGACATCCAGGCCTCCCACGTTTCTCTCACCTGATAGTTCTGGAAACTAAAAGGAAAAAGAATGTACGATAAGCATCTTACATCGATTAAACAACATCTTGCTGAGACGACTGAAGACTCTTCATATTCACTGTGATAGCATTGTTCTCCTATGATATGGAGAAATCTCAGTTAGACGACTTCAACGACGATTTTAAAAACTTGCAATTCTTAATCCAAGTTAAGCATTGGCCAAACGGTAACACAAGTAAATAGAGGGGGTAAGTTTCTAAAGAAACTGTGGTGCTGCGTCGGTGGGAAGTATAACAATATAATTTGGTTTTATCAACTGGGTTGATAATGTGAATTGACCACCGTAAAGAGATTCGAGAGCTAACGCTCGAAACGTCAGCTCTGGAATCTCTTTACGGTGGCCAATTCACATTATCAACCCAGTTGATAAAACCAAATTATATGGTAACACAAGTAGGCGCGAGTAGTCGTAAGTTCGTTGACTTGCGTCAGCTTTCGTTAGGTGGCCAAGCGGACTCAAAAGCTTACTCGCAGCTGTACCCAACGCAAAGCAAAGAAAAGCCATTGTAATGCTTCTGTGCACGATAGCTACTGACATGCAGTATTCAAGTAGCAAGAAGACTTGCATCAACTTGCGTTGGGTGGCCCAAAGGGGGAAAACTTGGGTTGACTTGCGAGCAAGTTTGATCTCGACCAAAGTGAACGCAAATCATGCCAACGCAAGTGCACACAAGTCCTGGCCAATCATGCAATTATGCAGGTTTTTGAAAGCAGTTCGAAAACCCACAACATGTTGCCAGGGCAAAATATTGCATTTAAAATCGTCTCCCTTAAGTTGTTTTGAAATAGACCGCTTAGAGTTTGTCGTGTGCTCAATCCTTTTCAACTTCATCTTGTAAATTAGCGAAGGCCAAAAAATGCTCCAGTAAAAAAGCACTTGTAAAATGCCTTTCAGTAGCATCTCAAAGTTATCTTAATACAAAAAGTTAAGGAATTTTTGGACAAAAAAAATACGCGTCGGAGATAGCGTTACTTAAGATCTAGAGGAACCATGTCAATCTTCCAAAAACGTTCAAACAAATAATTACTTCCTTGTTAAAAAGGACAAAGACAAAACTAATCCCAAGCAACTATGGTATCCAAGAGGGTACTTATGTACGATCTTCCTTTCAAGCATTTCCCTATCTCCAATAAGAGCTTCACCCTGTCTTGGGCAAAATAGACGAACCAAACAGAGAACAGTAAAAAGATATAAACAAGGGGTTTATATTTATAGCATTTTTACACCTCACTGAAGCATGTATCAGATTTGCAGGAAATAACGACACTGTTCCCTTGAACAGACGAAATACTCGTCAGTTATTCATTTTTATATTTGCCGATAGCTTACATCGAATTAACAAGAACTGATGCTAGTACGGAAATTCTGGGATTAATCATTAAGGTATTTCAAAATTTTAAGCTCAAATTTGAAAATAAAATATCTTAAGTAACCTTTTTCCGAAAGGACGTTCGAGAAGAAGTGAATTTGCATATGTATGTCCTTTTAAGCCACTGATGTTGATATTCAGGTTTTTGCAAAGAAGCTTATTAAACGGAAGTACAAGAGAGAGATCCATTTCAGACGAACTTTGCGCACACATCTTATAATAAAGGTTCTCGATCTCGGAGAAGAAATTTCGATAGTTTGTCGTGTTATCGAATATATGTATTTACTGCTCCTCATTGTTTTGTGACTCTTGAAAGTTTCGTGTTGTTTGCTTTGAGCAATTCACTTTTCCGCGCAGTAATGTCTTCTTCGTGGGCTGCTCATACCGTTAGATTTGAGTGTAACTTACTTTGTCTCGAGTTTAATGGATAATGCGTCTGCAATTTCTGGAAATGTTAACAACGAAATCAACACAATACCGCATTTACATCCTTATATTGTTAGCGAATAATGTATAGTTATGCCTGGAGTTTTATTTATTGATTTACCCAAAAGAGCAAACGTTTCTCAAGCTCCCGCTATGAAAAGAGAAATAGGAATGTCTACCAAAATCGAATCCGCTTATAAAATCTGCAATTATTGTTATCGTTAAAGCTTAAAGACTGCAGCAACAATTGCTTGCTTGGATAATCAGTTAGCAGTTCAATAATCTCAAATTATTTTAAGATTTACCTTTGCCGTTTTGAAACTCGACGTACATATTATTCCACTCTAGCCTCTCCAGATAACTAACGAAGGCGAGATTTCCTCACAATGGCAAACTCGTTCCAAGATCAACTCGTGGAAACCCGGTTTCTTTAACGCTAAATTTACTTGTATTTATTCATCAACAAGTGCTTAGGATCTACGCAACGGCGTGAAACAAAGACAAATCACTACAGCATGCAAATTAGGAATTACAACAAACAATTAACTCTGTTATTGTCGTACTGTGTGACTTGTCTTCGAGGCGTAAAGTTCAGCGGTCTTCAGTTTATAAATTCATATATATTTTTTTGTGCTAAGTCTTAGTTTTAAAACAGTCATGTTGCTACCAATATGTTTTTCCACTTAACTGCAATATCTGAATAAGTTTATTAACTCGTCTTGCGGGCACAGAAAAGCACTGCTTACTTTTCATACAAGCTGCGGAAACTGAGCTAATACTATCTCTTTTTACGAGAGTTAAGGCGCGAGCTACGAATAGCTTCGAGTAGCAGTCTAGGTAGCAATTTCAGGTCCTGTTGTAATTTATCTGCCCAGTGGAAGCGATATCGCATTGTTCTAGACGGATTTCATCGATTAATACATTCCATTGTTTCTGGTAGAAAAATTCCAAACTCTAAATTCAGTTCATTGTACGGTGCCGTCAAAGGCTGCGCGCCTTTTGATTATCAGGTTATTTTGTACATAGGCTCTATAGATCGAACCGAATTCAACGGTTCAAATCGTCAAAGTTATTTTTCTTTCTTTCCCGAAATATTTTGAGCGTTTGTAACCTGGTGAACGTGAAAATCAAGGTGTATAAATGAATAATCGAATGCATATGAAGCTGATGCAGTAGACAAATCGATAAACCCAGTTTACTTCGGACTAAAACGAGAATGAAATGTGTTTGATATTCAGTCTATCTCGGCGTACGCTTTGATAAGCCTTTTTGGAATTTTCTTAATCTTTTCACTAAAAAGGAAAATTAATAGTTCGAAGTTAACAATTTAATCCATTAAAAATTGAAAAAATTAATCCATCCTGTTTGCTCGTGACAACTCGTGACGCTTTAAGCTCGATTAAGCTGCAAACTGTCTTTGTGACCAATGCTCTTTCATCGACGGAATCTCAATATTAACAACAAGTATAATGACCGGAACAAAGACAAGGAAGCAAGGGTCAAAAGTTCGTACTAGTTTTAATAAAAAGTGCAGTTATAATTTTACAATCTGTAGACAAGTCAAGCCAAATCTTGTGTATCCAACCATGATGATCACGAAATATACTTAAGTAACTTTTTTAGTTTTATTGGCAGATTGAATGGATTAAAAAATCATGAAAAATGGTCGTTCAAATGACAGGTGAAGCTAGCGAATGTCAAACATAAGAATTATCATTGTCCTTTAGATTTCCCTGTATAATGGAAGAATTCATAAGAAAATAAAAATGCTTCTTTCAAACAGCACCATTAAATTGATTATAGCAATAATAGTAATAATAATAATAATAATAATAATAATAATAATAATAATAAAGTAGTTGAAGTAAGAGACTTGCTTAAAAAAACTAACTTAAGTATGTATACCATAATATAAAACTAGGTTAAAATGAATGCATCGTTCAGTTTGCAAAATCAGGGCTTTTACATTAATCATAACATTTTGACGTTTTTGACACATAGGTGCATGTGGGAACACTGTCGGGAGAGCGAAAATGGAATGCACGGCGTTAAGTGAAACGGCTTCAAAAACCACAACAAAGTTGGCTAATCCTCGGTGTACGAACCTGTGAAACTCACCAGTGACACAAAACAGCTAAAACGTGCAGTATAGAACAGGAAAACAGTAACTTCAAAGCAGAGAAAATACCACCGGTTCTTACATCGAGGTTATTGTAAATCCACGACAGTTAGGTCTATTGAAACACGACACGTACGTTGCTCCGTCCAAGGCGCAAAACTGCACCATTTCATCTAGAAACAAATTTATTAACTTGGATACAGACCTTACTTCACGGTTTGAACCTTTGAGTTGATTTATGATTGTACACTAGAATCCTGGAGGCTAAGAGAAGCATTGAAGTCGAATTGTTCGATAAACTTGTGATTGCGGTATCAAACAAATTTTGACCTGAACTTTTGTCGGAATTTTCATGTCAAGGATTGCCGTGCAGAAAAAAAAATTAACCAATCAAGTTTGCTTGCATTAAAACTTGCTAACTGACCTCCATTCACTTACCACTGACGGCAAACTAAGCGAATTATAAAGGGTCTCGTTTTCTTCTCCATTTTTCTGATATGTAAATCATTTTGCAGAACATTCCCGGGAAAAGCTATGAACACAACCGGGACTTTAAATCGGATTACGCTGTCAGTGTCATTAAATATTTGTGTCTGGCGGTTTTATAAGGCGGATTACGGCAAAATGTCGTGCATGAATGTTTTATTGCTTTATCAGTTTAGGATTAATAGCGCTCATAACGTGCACAGCCGTCTTAAATGCGAAAATTGAAAGGTAATTAATTTTCGTTTTAGCGAAGATTGCATCTGGTTTGAGGATGGACTTTGCTTAGCGGTGACGCAAATTTTTAGACGCATTACCCAATAAGACTTTGAACTTATCTTCATGTGTGAAATGGGATTAACAAATATGAGAGGATCTTCACTAGCGCTTTACATGAAATTGTATAGTGGATTAAACAGAATATTAGCAAAGAAGTCCCAAGTATTTTAATGAAATGCACCAAAAGTTCACAGTTAAAATGAGCTGCCAACGAGTATTTCCGGGATGGATTAGTGTTATAAGTGCAACCACGTGGGCGAGCTGAACTGAAGGCATTTTAATGCATAAAAAAATCCGGCTAATTTTGGCTCGAAATCATCAGGGAGTTTTAGCAATGACGACTGCGACGCCTGGTTAAAAGTTAATCTCACAATTATCTCCAGGAAATTAAGGACAGCTTTTGTTTTCAACAGAAAAACGAAAATTTAGCCGTCGTGGTTCACGTTCTCCAAAGTACTCAGAACTTGGCTATTTCTCGTTGCTGTTTTGCAAAGGGCGGCAAAGAAATGTTCAAAGATTTATAACGCACAGTGAAGTTCTTTTGTTTAGCGACTTTCTGGCCGGGTAGACAATCACATTCTGATTGCCATCGTGGTTGTTGCGAGTTCCAGAAATTCTCGAGTACTTGCGCTGAGGTACTCTCTTTTCCCGTCGAAATTTTTCGTGCCATTTCGTTCGTGCAACATTGGTGCGCCAGAGCATGCGTACTAAATCAATTTGTTATCTCAAAGCAACGGGGTGGCCAAACATGTTGCGCTATGTTGCTTGCGTTTGGCCAGCTAATTGAAGGTCACTAATTGAAGCGATTGTGTTTAGCGATTTTCCAAAAATTGAAAAATTTTGTGTAAACCAGCTTTAAATGAACCTATACATAGCTAAAATGGAAATAAATGTTCAGAAAAAGAGCAGACACTTAAAACGTCACACAGCATGACCATGTGACGCTGTGTTGGAATGTTGCGTCCGAACGGAGGGAATTCCAAACAGGTTCTTCCGTCAATGACGAACGCCTCTTATCTGAGAACAGAGTAACACTCTGTTTCCTGTTCTTTTTTGTATTCATTTCCGAGGGCAGGAAATTAAATTCGATACTACGTACAAGTAAATGGAGATATCTGAGTAAAACACATGTTAACTTTCTCTTTTGATTTATGAAGCCTGTTCAAAGCAAAGCTGTGATACCACTGTCTGTCAAAATGATATGATTTTCAAGAACTGGGTTTTTTCATTGTAAAAGTGTAACTACGACCCACGGTTCACTGCGAAGATCATTTCTCACTTTCATCTACATCGCAGTTCATTGATCCGCTCATGACCTTCATTGTTGGTTTTGGTGCCTTTGGAATTTGAGAAACACTGCTTCTATCCCAACGCCTGATTAACTCGTGATTAAACGAGATAATTCCAGAGGATTCATTAAACTTCTATGCTAGATTAAATGCAGTGCGCCTTTCAAACGATTCTTGACATTTTTATTAAACAGTTTTTCCACATTTTCATATGATTTTCCTACGAAGGAGTTCTATGGAACTTCAAGAGGAAGCATGGCGTCAAGACCGCTAATGTTATTTCAAGTTGTTATTCCAACTACAAATAAAAATTAACACCAATTACTACGTGTGGAATCTCTTATAACTTTGTAACAACAAACACCCTTTGTCAACAAAGCCAGAGCGCATTAATGCACTGGCGAATCGACAGAATCTGCGTTCGCTGGCTGTGCTCGAATTCAAACAACCAGGTTTCAAAGCGTTCTTGCCGACTGGGAAGAAATTTATCGATCCTCGATAAATGCACTTATGAACGAATATCGATGACAGCTGTTTTGGGAAATGATCGGAACAAACAAACACCGACACGCTGTAATAGCAACAATTAGCACCGTCAAAAACCCAAGTAAAGCATATCTTTTGAATGACGCCCGATGACTGTTTTAAGAGGGCAGCAGTGCAACCTAAGTTCTGTGAACAGTACTCTTTGATAATTTCAATTCATTACAAAAACAGTCCACAATTATCGAAGCATCAATCTAAAGCGGGGTTGTACAGGGTCAAGAAAAGCACTTAAATACTGTCTAGCAATTCAGCTTACCAAATGAAACCGTACAAGATCGATTCCCGTCCCGTTTTGGTACGAGACTGTGGATTTCACGCTATAAACTCAGCAATATCAATGTATCAGTGTTACACTTAAAGAAAACAAATAACTTACTTGGGGCACCTCGAGACGGAAGCGTAAGAAGTTCTTGGTCTGTGGTTCTCTTGCGGCATTTTTTAAATACACACAACTCAGTGCAAGTCAACCAAAGCACAGTGAAGATCTAGTAGGCGTTCTTTTTCTGCCAACGAAGTCCATTAGTTGAAAAATACAGCTGTTACATTCAGGGAAGAAGCTGTTCTCTACATCGAGCTTCCCACGTTGCTTTCACGAGTAATGAAATGTGATACGGTGAGTGAAATACGGATAAACCAGCACGTTTGGTCCGCTGAGTTCATGCCACAAATGAATAAAATGATTTACATTTCCCGTAGGGAAGTGCGCACTCGAGTGTGTACTGTGTTGCTAGGTAACGCCTTAAAAAGCCCAGGAACAAACAACGGGTTAAACAACCCTACAAGAAAATTTTTTGTAGTGCAAAGCCTGGAACATAAAATAAATAATCTTTAGTGCAATCGCATGCTTGAATACACGGGGTCGTGACACCCAGCTTTTTTAATCAATTTTAAGTGCACTGTTAATTAATTTACAGCGTTACTGTGGCTTTGAGCATGTGATTACAAAATCACTTTACTGACAAACTCGAAAGTACCTTAGACAAAAAGTCACGACAGCTAATTTGTGTTTCTTTTGTTCTCATAATGTCTAAGCAATCAGAAGCCTGCATAGTTGGAAAATTGACAACGGCAGAACACAAAGAGTTTCATTAGTATTGACAGGTTGCGAAACGTTTTTTAGCTTTGTCCACTCCGCTTGATATCGCGCGCTAGTTTCCTTCAGTTTAAATTTGCGCGAGCAAACAGGTAACAACGCGCATTTAATGTGCATCATGTTGAAGTTTTAAAAACAAACAAGGTTGCTTGTTTTTTAAACCTTTAAACTCATGGCGTCATTCTAGAGAAAAAGGAAGAGATTAAAAAAAAAAACGATTAAACGGCTAATCTGACCTATTACAGACAGTTAGTCTTGTGCGTGCTTGCACGATACATGTCAAACACAGGCCTGGGAACGAAATAGCAACTGCAATAAACAGCAAAAGAAAACTGCTCGTTTTCAATTTCCAGTGTATTTACAGATAAACTTAGTTCTATTGAAAAGTTGTTTTACGAAGGACTATTCCTGGCGTGAAAGATAACATTTTTCAAAACACGCGTTGGTCAGACGGAATCCGAGATAAAACGGAACCAAATCAGTTTATTCGCACGCGACAGTTTATTCAGGGTATAAGACAAGGGGAATGGAAATGACTGGCTCGATTTTTGGAAATTGCATCTTATCCTGACGTTGACAGCTTCACGACAAGTTTTACGTACCTTTTATCCTTGCACGCACATTGTCAAGGGGTGGTAGTTTGATAGATAATTTTATAAATTTTATTGAACACGATAAAAAAATTCCCTCAGCCTATTCACAATGTTATAAAGCACAAACTAACGTTAACTAGCTAACTAACTTGCAATTGTGAAATACCCAACGCTGAAGAAGTGAAAAGTTTTGTCAAAAACACCCATAAAATATTGTACAAGCATTGAGAAAATGCCTTCTTTTACGCTGACACGTACCCTTTTTGTAGGTCAATGGCATATGAGCTCATATACCATTGCCTCTAAACCAATCAAAACTCGGGAAATGCAATATACCATAGCTAGTTTTTAATAATGTTGATTATCAGAAATCAAGAAACTGAATTTTCATTCTGGTTAACAACAACTGCTGAAATCTCTGTAACAAATAGAAACCAACAGAAACATTGTTTATCTGACAGCCAGGATTTTGCACTTCAAAATATTTCATTTTATTAAAAACTAGCTATGGTATATTGCATTTCCTGAGTTTCATTGGTTTACAAATCGCCATCGTTTAAATCGTTTAAAAATCGCCATTTCTCAAACGACAAGTGGAAGACTCACCTCATTTCCAAGTCGTGCACAGCGCAATTGAGCTCATGATTTTGTATCTGACCTCAACTGTTGAAAGAGACTGTGGAAACAATTTCAATGAACATTACTTTAACAGAGCAAAACATTATTCTATTCTCAGATAACAGCTGTAAATTAATATTTTCTTTCAGATAGAAACGTTTTATGTAAACTAATGTTAGCTATTTAATGGTGTTTTAGCCAAACCTTTCGAAAACTAATATAGTTTTTCTTCCTTTTTGCATTTTTAGTGCAGACACAGGCAGCCCAAGCTCACGTTGTGATCAGGAACTTATTGCATAATAGCTGTCTGGTGCAGAGTGCACTATTGGGATGATGTGTTGTGGGCTGTTTTCTTCTTACCACCAAGGAACTATGGCGCTAATGTGTAAACTTTGATGTTTGTTTAATTAATTGATACCAATTTATTAATTAATTAGTCTTGCGGAGGGGGTGGGGGGCTAGCTGGAACCTGTGTGCACTGTACCACATAAAACGCTGGTACTTGAACACCAAAAGGTATATATACGTTTCATAAACACCATACCCGCTTTGTGGTACTATCTTTACAGTTCCTAGAAACAATATCTGAGATAATCTCACTAGTTAGACATATCAGGACGATTCAAACGACGATCCAAACGTCACCGGCAAAAGAACAGCGGTATGTTGAAAGCTTTCTTACGTACTAATTTTACTCTTGATAACGCAAATATCCGATAATCAAACCTTTTTCTATTCCCCGCCGTGCCATTTTCTTAGTAATTTTACCCTCCATAACCCGAACCCTCGACAACTCGAACCTTTTTTTATTCTAGTTATCGATTCACGATATTCGTATAACAGGCGTGGTCGAATGGCCTTGTCATAACGATCGCATCGATGTTGGTCATTATTTAAAGGGCAGACACCAAACCTTTGTTTCTCCCGCGAACGCCAAAAATTCAACTTCCGCGGTGTCGTTAGGCGTTTGTACGCGGAAATAAATCGGTTTATGTTTGTAGTGAACGAGTGATTTTTTTTCCTATTTTTCTGAGAGATTAATTTAAGAATTAGATAGAAAGGTAAAAAAATGAAAGACAAGCTCGCGTTTGTCGTGCTGTAATGTCAAGCGTAATCTATCTAATAATGTTCTCACGTGTAAAAACTCGCCGATTTCTTTCTCCGCGTTTTTCATTCCGTATTTCCATTTAGAAAACGACACAAACTTCGGGGCTTTTTACAAGGTTTTTTCTAATTTTTCTCTTTTTGGATTCAATTACAGTTAAATAAAGTTAAATCATAATTGGCAAATGTTCAATTCTGAACAATGAACAGAGCTCCAGGGGACATCATGAAAAGTGTAATTGACGTGAAGACGACAGCATCTTGGCTTCTCACCGCAAAATATCCAATTCCAAATCAGTTTTACAAATCTAACTTGAATTGTGCGCATTGTTGTGATGTAGAACTTGGAATCATCTGGGATTAATCCAAAGTAAGCCTTGATACCCAATAACAACAGAGGTCAGTAAATGTGTAGCTGACATGTGACGCCATTCTTGCTTGCGCGCTCAAGAAAAAGAATCTGTCAGTCACCTGATTTGCGATCAGCAAGCAGGCCAGGCAGGGATCAAGAACCGTTAGCTATCAGTTTGAATTTTCCCCAGCGGAGGGCAAGTAACAAGACGGAGATTTCCTTGCCAATTCGTAGTTGATAAAAGATCTGGGTCACTGACATCTCTATCAAAACCAACACCTTCGAGGAATTGTGAAATCAGCGCGCGAGTGACAGAGCTTGCAATTCTCGTCGAAATGCGCAATGTTGGATATTTTACATCTCGAGTGTTTGATATAAAGCATAAATTAGAATCGAGGTGTAAAACTGAATCTCCGACCGGGAATTTTCGTTTTTCGACTTGAAGAATTATAGAATTTCCGGGGGAGAGGGGTTGCTCCCTTATATGGGCTCTACCGGGACGTGCCGCTGAATAGGGTTTGGTTTTTGACCCTTCAGTCCTGAACGGGGTATGAATTGTAAGCGAGTCTGTCCTAAACAGGGTTTGGAGCCGTTCTAGACAGAGAATGGCTTAAAGACTTTGGTCGAGTTTCAAGCAAATTATCCGAAATCCGAAACGTTCGATCATCAGTATTTATTTAGCCGGGTCATCCGACAACATGAGATCATTTACAGTACTAGATATTAGCGCCATAGTATAACAAATGTTTTCCTTTGTCCTAAACAGGGCAGGTGTTTGACGCTATTTTTGTCCAAAACAGGGTCGGGATTTCAAATCTGCAGCGGCACGCCACTATACTCAAACATGGGCGAGGTAACAGCCCCCACCATCCCCGGGATAGAACGAGAGTGAAATCTTGCACGACCGCAAGTAATCGATTTACTTCAAGTGGCGATTGAACAGATAGCTTGATTGATAAACGATTTATCGAAGGTGCATCCCATATCCAGACAGATTCATCTCAATATGCGTAACGTGGGCTGAGATTTTCTTTTGATCAAAAATATCTACCATAATTACACACGAGTTGGAGATATGAAATGCTCTGTGCGTTTTTCAGTGAATATTTTTTTCATTTTTTCCCCAAATTCTCACTGCATGAAGGCGCAAATAGACCAAACATGACACTGTATTCATCTTCCGACTCATATTATCAGTACAATAACAGAAATTAATAGTACGTTTGCGCCACTTAAAATTCGTTTCTATCAGCCGTGTCAACAGTATATTTGGAATGCAAAGTCGCAAATCGAACTGTGCGCCGAAGAAAACAATCTGTTTTGAAATGAGGAATCATTGTGAAGAACTGGCAATTACTTTCGAAATGCCAGGAATGCTGAACTTTGTACAACTTACCTTGGTTTACCAAGCTTACTGAAAGAACCTTTTTGCAAAATGTGCACAGCTCAACACGGCAGTCATAAGCTTGACTGTTAAAGACCAAGATCAATTTTACGAAGAGATTTGCAACGCTAGACGGCATGCATCACTGTGGCAGAACAATAGAGGATCAACTTTCGACTATATGACATTTAAATCCGGCAGTAACTCTAAATTTACTGAAAGGTCAGATGAGAAATCCGATGGGTCTCTTGTGAAAAAACCTACAGTAAAAACCCACGAGTAAGAATCTGCATTGTTCCAGGTTAGCCTGAAAAGGTTCTTACATAAATGGTAATTAAACGAGTTTTAGGCTATTTAAGATTTTAGGTTCTTAACAAATTCTTATTTTCTAAAGAAAAAATTACACTGTCGCTGATAGAGCAATAACAATAATATGTGGTTCTTTTATAATTTTAAAGGTATAACTGGCACATTTTAGCCTAACTGGTTCTTAAAAAACAGGTTCTTACTCGCGGGTTTTTACTGAACCCACAGAGGGCTCGAGAATCGGAGAAAGGACCGCCAACAACCTCGTCTCCAGGCGCCATTCTCACAGCCATTCCCCGAGGGAGTAGAGTCGGGGAACAAGTGACTGTTTCTGGAAGTCTTCGATGAGCACTCGACGAGTTTCCGACTTACTTTAACCAATCAAAAACTAGCGTGAGAGCTCGCGAATGCCACTTTTTACCCAACTGAAGGTGCGAGATTGAGACAAAAAAGGCGCGTCATCGACAACGGTTGCATCGTACTTACACTCAAATGCCTGGGTATTGCGAGTCCTGCTCACGTCGATGGAGACTTCAGCAAGGTATAGAGCGTTTGCTTGCAAGGTTCAATTCGCTAGGCTGGCAATAGGAACGATATGTAACAACTACAAACCCCGATAGCTGTGTTTCTAACGGGCTAGGCAAATAATAAAATTTTGCAATTGTCTTCTGTCTTTGAAACAGTTATGACCCTGCAGAACTGGGTAAAAACAGGGGTACAAACAAAATGAAACTACTGACCATTTTCCCACTACCTTTACATCAAATAAACAGGAATTTTAAACACCCTGTATATACCTTATTCCAAAATGGCCACTGATTTATGCATATACAAATTTGCCCTTGTTGCCTCGTTCAAGGTAAAATATTCTTTTGATTTTTGAGCTTAAAAACGAGGCAAGAAGGGCTAATTTGAATACCAACAAAAGAATGTTAAGATGGTAGCCATTTTGGAATAAGGTGTATTGTTCCCAGGCAACCCGACAAAATGCTTTGCCAATCCACGGGGGGTGGGGGGGGGGGTTGCAACACTCATGGTAGCTTTAATTATGCTACAGAAATCGGCCCCACCATAAGCCCCAGGCTAGTTTTGCTCATTTGCTTTTGTTTGTTTGTTTGTTTGATTGCTTATGGTCCAGACAACTGCAGAAAACCAACCAGTAATCTACAAAGAACAACCGTGTTGTTTACTTTATTTTCTAAAAACCATATTACAGTACGACTCGTTTAACCGCACACAATTGTTAAAAAAGTCTCACCCTTATGCAATGTCTTACTGCCTACTCCATCACACCCAATCATGAACTCCTTGTCACTTATTTAAACGCATTTTTAGTTTTATATTAAAAAAATCTTTTCGACGAAATTTGTTTTAACCCCGTAACTCTCAAGTATTACATTAAAATTTTCCAAAAAGTAAAATACAAAAAGCACCACAGCACAACAACAAGGTTTGACTGATCATACACATTACAAAAAAGACTAAAAGTTTAAACCCACAATGACAACAGTAGCCTCCGTGTAGCCGTCTACTACTTCCCCACGGCCTTGGTCAAAATTATTTGCGTTAAGTGCATGTTTGAAATTCAATTAAAATTTGATAACAACAGTTGTTACTTCCTGCTGGACGTACAAATGTAAGGAACCCACGTGGCTCGCGAATGATCAACTCAAAACAAGATTCTTGCTCTCCTGGCACGTATTGGGCGTGGTCCATTCATGATTTTCGGGTTGGTTACCTTGCAATCTGTGTCAGGGTCGGATGAAACGATCTGCCGGATACAGTCGCTGAACTGAGCCAGCGGGCATGGAGAGCTGCGGCAGTAAGGGATGGTTCGTTCTTGTCCATGGTACAGAAGCCTTACAGCGTAGTCCGTGTTTGTACCATTGTTGACTTCGAGTAGCTCCAGCTGTACCATGGAGGCGTATGGGCTCCATTTGTAGTCACTGGCGTTGAACGCCTGAAGCAGTGGCATGACTAAAGAAAAGACAGGACATAATGAGCATCCGACGGTCATTCGAGCAACCGACGGTCACCCGAGCAAACGACGGTCACCCAAGCAATCGACGGTCACCCGAAAAACTGACGGTCAACCGAGCAACCGACGGTCACCCGAGCAACCAACGGTCACCCGGGCATCCTCCCTAAGTACAGTGCGAACGCCTGACCTTAGCAACGGAGTCGCAGGGTGGTTAAAGTTGTGCAGCTGAAATAGGTCAATTTCGAGACGTTGCTTTCATTTTCAAGACGAGCCTTGGTGCACAACCTTTCATATGGAAATGAGTTTTACTCGCAAGTCTTTTATCGTGAAAATCAAACTCATTCCATATGAAAGGTTGTGCACCAAGACTGGCTTTGAAACAGAGGTAGAAAAAAAACTTGGATATGGCTCATGTCGATGTCCGATTTTCCCTTTTCACCCACGGGCGATGTTTCTTTTGCTTGGCTGGGTGGCAAAACACAGGCTAAATTGCAAAGAGAGCCACAAACAGCGGAGTTCTGATTTCATGGAAAATGTACTCTCCTTCACAGCCATTTTTTTTTTTTTGGGGGGGGGGGCTGGTCATGCAACCCCCGCCCTCACGTGTGCGGTAAAGCGTTGCGTGACCAGCCAAAAAAAACGGCTGCGAATGAAGTGAAGCGAAAACTGATTCGAGGAATCAGGGTTAAAATTATAGTATAATTTGATTTTATCAACTGGGTTGATAATGTCAATTGGCCACCGTAAAGAGATTCAATTGCTGACGTTTCGAGCGTTAGCCCATGTTCGCTCCGACGAAGGGCTAACGCTCGAAACGTCAGCAATTGAATCTCTTTACGGTGGCCAATTGACATTATCAACCCAGTTGATAAAACCAAATTATATTGTTATACTTCCCACCGACGCAGCACCACAGTTTCTTTAGAAACTTACTCCCTCTTAAAATTATAGTGATCGACTTAGCAAGGAAAACGAATTTCGGTTCGATGTATCAGAACGTTCAAGAAATTGAGACTCCACTGTGCCAATCAAACCCAGCATTTCCCATTTTTCTCTTATTTTTACTAAGATGTTTTGGGGGAAACTCATTATGAACCTCAATTCAGCCGAAAAAACAAAAATTGAAGTATTTCTTCGCACCTGTGTGGTCGTGCCCAGAATAAAGGAAAAACTTCTTCGCTTTACTTTCTTCCATTGCTTCTTGCATCGCCTGAGGGAAAAAAAATATTTATACGATATCACCTTTAGTTAGTCCCTTTTATCTTCAGTGCATTCGTGGTTTAAAACGCACAAGTCTTCTCGATTTCAATGATGCCGGAATTGATTGCTGCAATAACAGCAAGTTTAGTGCGATTGGCTCCGGGTTCGATCCCTGGCCAGGGCACTGTGTTGTGTTCTTGGCAATACGCTTTACGGTCACAGTGCCTCTCGTCGCCCAGGTGTACAAGTGGGTATTGGAAAGTTGAATTCTGGGGGATTACCCAGAGATGGCCTAGCATCCCTTGGGGGGAAGGCTGGTGATGTTTGTTGGTGAGGGGGGGTGTTGGGCTGGGGTAGATGTCAAAAAAAAAATGTCAAATGAATGATTATAGTGGTCATGCACTTAGCTACATCAAGCTAATTCTCAGACATGCCACTCAAACAGAGGGAAACAAAAAATATTTCAAATAAACATAACAAGCTTGAAAATCCCAACTGGCGGGAGGCGAACCAGTTGGCTATATACAAGCATGACCGAGGAGTTGAACTAGGGTTCACCAAGAAACAACTCCAGCTAAGTGGTCAGAGCGGGACTTGAACCCGTGACCTCCGGATTTCAAGTCCGGCGCCCTAACCACTCGGCCACGCTGCCTCCAGATGAGCCCTCCTATGTAAACTTATCTTTTTACCTTACGCATTGGCACCTTACCTCCCATATCTCACCGATTAGGAACCCAATGCCAACTTTAGAATACTCCTGAATAGTGGGGTAGCTGTAGGTAGCGTACCAAATGAATTCTAACTCGCTTGCTATGCGAGCCATAAGATCTGCAGTAATCCCCGGCGGAATGGGAAATTTATGACAAGTGTGTGTAAGCAAACAGTCAGCAATGTGAATTAACCCTTCAGAAGCTGAGAAAGAAATGAAAAAATGGGTATAATTCCAGAAAATGATCAACAACTATTTCGCCATATCTGATTCATATCTGTATCTGATTCACTAAACTT
>OX393562.1:839842-904842 GCA_947652115.1 Blastomussa wellsi
TTCGACTTCAGTTGAGTTGCATTGAGCGATCTAAAACTGGATCGGGAGAGAAAATGACGTCATGTACTCGCTAGTTAAATTTTTTACTGTGTGAACGCAGCTAATTTGGTATGCAGAACAGCAACTTGCTTCTAAAAGCTTGTGCTGCATACTAATCAGCTGGGTTCACACACAAAAATAAACTGGTGAGTATATGACGTCATTTTCTTTCTCAATCCAGCTCTCTCAATGCAACTTGACTGAAGTCGAATCTGGTAATGGGAGACAATTTAAACAAGAATTCGTTGTTCAAAAAACGGACTTACCGGTATTTCGTAAAATGGAGGTGCAATAATTGGCATGGTGCATTCTTGCCCAACATAAAATCGCAATTGAAAGAGAACAAGAACAACAGCCTGAGTCCAGGCTTTTCTTGTGGGGCGGGCGGGGGTGGGGTTCCTCTACCTTCCACCCTCCCCTTTGGAAGGCCTGATACTCATGACCTTTCAAGCGTATCCCAGAGAGCCACGAAAAAAAATTGTACTATAAAATATACAGGTGATTTCTGCTACCTACCGCTCCCGGAAGCTCGCTCAAAAGGGCTTGTTGCGTTTCCACACCAATGGAGGTATTAAAACGTTAGTTTGATAGGCTTAAATGTCAATTATGAACAAGTTTTCAAAACGCGTGAATCTGTACCTCATAACGACATGAACTTGTTTCAGAGTATATTCTTGTCCTTTTGGACCTTTTCTCAGCGGAGGGTAGCTGTAGGAATCCTTTCCACAATACTCTGGCAGAGATTGCCTAGCATAACAGCTGGCGAAGAAGAAGCTAAAGACCGTGAGCAAAACTTTTGCAGTCATTTCCGTGCGTTCTTTCTCTCGCTCCAAACAGCTTTTATTCTTTTGTTACATAATGTGATGTAGACTGGGGCGAGTTAACAAGCATAGTATCCCACGATGCATCTCGTTCCATCTGATGAAACTCAGCGTATGTGACGTCATCAGTCAAGGCTTCGGCTTTTCAGAATAACGAGTTGGCTTACATTTTCTGAGTCACAAAAAAATATTTTAACGTATAGTAGTTTTGTAGCGGGATTTACCTGATGTGCTTTCGTTTATTTGTCAAGGAGGCAAGGTTGAGCCTTGTCTCCCCCAAAAGCTCAGTGGCTGCCTTTCTTTATCTCTAAAATTTCACAGTTCACAACACGGAAATTAGGTATTAATCGCGTAATAGCTGTGAAAAGGCCGAAATATCAGGAGCACCTATCGAATCTGTCCCTCCTTTACCCCAGGGACCGTTCATTTTTTATGAGGTAAGGGGGGCTGGTGGGATTGAGGGGGGGGGAAGGCATGCCAAAAAAAAAATTGGCCTTAAAGGGGGGGAGCAAAACATTGTCTGTAAGGGAGGGTCACTCCAAAAATTACCCTAAAATGCTGTAATGACAGCATCTATGGTGGTGCAAAAATTTCTGCCAAAATGCCCTAATATTGCATTTCTGAGATTCTAAAAGTCTGAATTTTTCCGGGGAGCATGCGCCCTGGACCCCCTAGTTTGTAATGGATGGAACATCATCAACTCAAAACCACTTGATAAAGTTCACTCCCAATAACAAACAGCACCTTGTTTGTAATGGATGGAACATCATCAACTCAAAACCACTTGATAAAGTTCACTCCCAATAACAAACAGCACTTTGTTTATCAAAAGAAAAGACAGCTTACCATGGCCAGTGCACACGTAAATATTCAAAAATTATTTCTACTGTTTTCACTTTAAACTGCAGTAAATAAATCCAAAAATATTACAAAATGTCTGCCAGAATGGCGTAAAATAGCGTTTCTGAAGCTCTGAAATTCTAATTTTTCCCTGGGGAGAATGCCCCCAGCCCCCCCTAGTTGGGGTACTTATCGGGTTGAAAATACAGTCACGGTACACAAAGGACATGTCCCATAGGTGAAAACAGTTATTCAACAAGATACTATAAATCAAAAGATACTTTGCAAAAACCGGTAGACTGATCCCACGGCGAAGCTAAGAGGAGAAATTAAAACAGAAATAACACATTAAAACACCAACTGATTTTTCTTTTAGTCACTACCACCCATGACAGTCCGTTGGATTTAATTATTTACTTGATCGTAGTAACGATAATTTCACGAAGGTATATAATTTCTTTTTTGTGGGAGGCGCGGTGTACGCAATCTCGAACCCAGAGTCAGCCGCTCACCGAGAAGCCCGTTGACTCTGGGAACGAGATTGATTTGTACGCAGTGCTAGTGCGCTGGATCGGGCGCTCTCGGTTCGAGCCCTGGCCAGGGCACTGCGTTGTGTTCTTGGGCAAGACACTTTACTCTCACAGTGCCTCTCTTCACCCAGGTGTATAAATGGGTACTGGTAAATTTAATGCTGGGGGTACCCCTGCGATGGACTAGCATCCCATCCAGAGTGAGTAGAAATACTCCTTACCTAGTCGCTTTATGCAGCTGAGGAAACCAGGATAAGCTCCTGCCTGATGAGTCACTGGGCTCGTACATAAATTTTACCTTACCTCACCTTTATTACTGCCTATTTTAACTTGTTAAAGCCTGCACGAATTAGTTTAAGCTGATAACACGCCCAGTGGTACTTATGGAAAGCAAATGGAATTAAATAATAAACTAACGTTCTCTTCGCTTCAAGAACTAATTAAAATAAAGGGGCTAAGTCACCATGAATGAGTCATGAATGCCGGAGGGACACTCCCGTCTATGAGCTATTTAAGCAATAGACCACACTTTCTATGGGTTTATAGGGGTAATAACCCACGCGGGATGTTTGGGAGAACACGAGAAAAGTTTGTAAATCACGAGCCGCAGGCGAGTGATTTACAAATACAATAAACTGAGAAGAAACAAAAATGGCTGGAAATGAGGAAGATTGATTATTGAAAATAATTAGGCTAAACTTTTCAAGATGTGTTGTCAGTCCGCGAAAGAGCTTCTTTCAGGAGCAATCTGCGACTGCACGAGAAAGTCAACTCGATGAGAAATTAAATTAACAAGTCTGTCACGAAACGCGTGTGAAACATATTGAAGTTTTTAAAAATCAGTTATCGCATTTTATGAGGCCACAACAGCATTTAAATGAGGGATATTATTATATGTTAGCCACATTACTGGAACTGAGGTCGACTCTCTCTTCAGATAGACTTCAGAGATTAAGGGCGCCAAACGACAGATCGAAACGCTATAGTGGAACAATCTCTGAAAAGCCTAATGACAATAGCCTTGGGGCAAGGAGTGAGGTGAAAACACTGTTATTATCTTTAGGCTTGAGTTTTCAGAGCCGTTGTATTATAATGCCCGTCGTTCTTAGAGGGATAGAATGCTATTTGGTTTGGGAAAGGCCGCAACAGCAACTCGTAAATTTATTTAATGCGATTTTGCTCCCAAAAGTTTCTACATGAATTTTGACACTAATTAGTGAACTGAAAAATCAAATGGACAGCTGTATATTGGCTTACACTAAAACTAATGATATGAAACAACATTCAAAGACATTCAAAATCATTTTATAAAAAGGTGTCCTTTTTCGCTCCTTTAGGCATTGTCATCCCGGTGTATGTAATCCTCAGATAGGATGCCTTTGAATTGTATTCGGCTGTTAAAGGTGGTCTGTTACATTGAACTACCGTTAAACATTCTATGCCACAGAAAACAGATGGAGACGAAATTTTCAGATACGATTGAGGTGGCCTTACGGTACCGTTTCTCGTCTGTCCTTAAAAGAACATCCCCGAGGCATGAATCCGTTGCTTGTCTTGGTAATAGTCATAGTAGAGATGCAAGGTCTAAAAGCCAGAGGTTTATAACAAAGGACTCAGTTTATTCAGTCAGTGCGGTAAATAAGTCACCTTATAGCTCTTTGAAACCTTCGGCGTAACTTTTCTTCGTTAATCCAGCAAACAATAGTTCAAAAAGATCAATTTCCTCTAAACTGACCACTAGGTGTTTTAAATAGAAAAGGAATCTACGAAAAACTCTGCGGCTTCCGTTACGGTGCTGGTCAATTTATCACCAGCGACTTAAAGCTTTCGAGAGTGGACCGCGACAACAATTCCCCTTTTCGCCTTTGTGGTTAAAAGCGACAAAGGCGATTGTGGCAAAGCGAAACACGGGGAACGTTGAAAGATGGTTTGCCGAGGCGTGGAAACTCAAGTGTATGTATATTTCTGAGTTACGTAAGCAGATCTCTTCCCGAGGTTTGATAACATCGAAATTATCGGGCCCCCAAAGCAAGGAATTGGATAAACAACTCTGCCGCTATTTACACGGCGTATCACGGATGATGGCCTGACTGTACAGAAAAGCAGCTCTAAGCCGATTCCTTAACGAAATAGTCTCTAAACGGCTTGTTGACCCTGTAGAGTCCGAGACGATTCCTGCAGGAACCCGGCAGCCGTAATTTTTGTGAACAACACAATCCCGTGTCTGGTTTATAGTTTTCGCGGAATTTGCGCGCATTCCAAGTTGGTGGTCTTTCGGCTCGCGCGACAGTCGTTTAGCAGTATTTAGTAAGCCATGGAACGTTAACAGTGTTAAATAACCTAATTGCACGCTTTAGAAAACGAGGTTCAGACACTCCCGGCGAAGACTATAACATTTGATCAAGCGCTGCTTGTATCACTGCGCTAAATAAACGTTTGTCCAACAGTTTTAAAATCACCTCCCAAAACAAACAGTGTCAGTACAAATGAAAACAAAGACGGCACTCTTATCTTATCTAGTAACTGCAATTATGTAAGTCTTCATTTTTTGCCACGCCAAACGAGACGAAATGCGATCTGCTAATTAAATTTTCAAGCTGCGGGACTACACATCTTGAGAAGGAACTTTATGCCTCCTTCATCAAGCCATCACGATGACACATCCGCAGGACCTTAGGAAATGAACTGTCCAATAACGTGTCTACCCTTGCTGTAAAAGCCCCCTCGGTCTTAAATGCTCTCCAGAGCTAACGATCGTCGAGATAAGAAGCTAAAAGGTAGAAATTATCGGCGCATCAAGGGAAAAGGGGATTGATTCACGAATTCGTCAGAGCACACTTGCGAAAAAACACAACTGCCGGTTTCCTTGATAGGATCGCGTTTTTTAGAACGGAACTGTTCCAAACATGCTGCAGACCAGCCACGGGATGAGTATTCCGGCCTTAGTGCCCCCTTGCTTTGAAGAGCAAAGTTACGGGATTAACACTGGCACGTCCAGGCCACCGCCATTCACGATGTGTCAACCACATGCTTCTGGTCCGAGCCCCGTTGTCCCATCTGGGAGAATTTTACAAGAGGTCCTGTACTCTAACGAGATGAATTTTCCCGGCTACATGCCTGATATGCCGAATAACCAAGGCCTACCACTTCCATGGATGTCTTCGTGGCATCAAAGGCAAAATTTTCCTTATCTTGGCCATCCTCAATCAGGTAAACGACTTCAAACGTCTGATACTTGAATTCATGCGTGCGCGCGTTGAGCAAATCTGTTTTCAGTTCATCGTAAGCGCGTCTCAAACAGACACCTTGGTCTCATTTGACGCTCTTCAAAAACTTATCAATTCGCTTGAACTCGAAATGCTTCTTAATAGTTGTCGTGGATCTATTTATGTGTTGTTAAAACTTCTTAGCGTATTTGCATAGCCCGAGCATTATGTTTGTTTACTTTCGAACATCACTTGGACGTACGAAGTTAAACAACGTTGGTGTAAATTGGTTGTTGGAAATGGCACGCGCGGAGTAACACACGACGTGAATTTTTAATAGACAACTCGGCTTGGGTCTATATCGTGATCAAAAAATACGGAACGCATCCATTTAACCTCCAATAAAACACCGGCTATTGATGTATACGTTAGCAGTGGGCGACATGAAGATAGCGAAACTGTAAACTTGCGTCAAAGGAACGAATTAGAAAATTAAAACGCAGATAGCGAGAAATTCTTCTCGACGGGTATGACGAATTGTTAACAGAATTAATTGATTGCTTCGTCAATGCTTTAGAATTGAGCAATTATCGTGAATGGAAGCGAAATGAAGTCATCTTTGTAGCGCTTTAAAAACATTATCAAAGCTATGAGGTCTTAAGAGAACCGACTGTTGCGTTCAACAAGGTCGACATCGGAAATTGAGCCGTGTACTGTAGCTTGGGATCATATTTATCAAGTTATCTGACACGAAATCTTTGGTCTTTATTTCTAAATGCCAGCTCGTATCTTTCCTCTTGCCAATTATAAGGGTTCACCTACCAGCAATAATTTGAAACAAGTTTACAAAACAGAGTGCATATTTGTGGTGTCGGCCATACAACTCCAAACCAAGAAGTATTGCAGCTATGGGGCGATTTAACACTTCAACTGTGGGCGACTTTGAAGGTCGTCTACTAGTTCTCTGTTTTTGATCAAATCCATTTGCTTTTAATAATAAGAGTTCTTTTGACACTCAAGAATGTGCACTCCTTCGATAAAATGGCCAGTGTAATTACGCAAAGAAGAAAGAGTTATTCATCTGAAACATATTTTTTTCTAGCGGTTCAAAATTCAAATGTTAACCGCCCTCACAAACCTCAACTATTAACTACAACGTTTAACAATTCCAAACCGGAAAGAGAAAGTAAACAACTTGTTTCCTGACTCAAGATAAAGCAATACTTAATAGTAAAGTGCTAAAACGAGAATAGCGGCAAAAACCATGCAAACATATGCGATCCGACCACGCGCAGATTGAGAAAAAATGCTTTATTTTAGTCCCTGGTGGAAAGGTGACCTTCACAAAGAACTTTTTTCCCCAATCGGCGCAAGTCGCAACTGTTTTCTACGCCAGGTAACTTAACCTGTTATTTATTTATGTGTTTATTTTTGTAAAGGGGAATTATATTATCCGTATGGAGCAGACTTTGCAGAAATCGATGATTCGGGAATGTATCCACCAAAGAAGAAACGAGCGCGTACAACATTTTCGGCTGAACAACTCAAGAGATTGGAAAAACGCTTTCTCGGAAACCACTACATCGTTGGAGAAGAACGACAGAAAATAGCTAAGGAATTGGACTTGTCTGAGGCCCAAGTAAAAGTTTGGTTTCAAAACCGAAGAATAAAATTCAAGCGCGACGAAGAATTGGAAAAGTTGGGAAAAAGCAAGAAACGAAAGGGTGAACACCACGTAAGAAAATGGCAGCTGACGACGCGGCACTTCGGACCCGAAACTGGTGTGCTATTCCACCCAGATTACAATAATGCCTCTAGAAAACATAATTAGAATCAATTTGTACTTTAGCACAATTTGCGAGATAAGCAGAAATGCGCTGAAGGCTTGAGGTAAAATTAATTTACTGCCTTAACAGTCGGTACCGCGGTAATGTATTTTCCATTCACGCCAATAAAAACTTGCGGTGACAAAGTTCTGTGATCATATTGTTTCACACCACATTACTGTAAAGATGTTCGCCTATTGCGGCACAGGATTTGGACTACAATCTGTTTTATCTATTTTTGTAGTGCTAGATATAAGAGTTCATTATAGGCTAAGAGAAAACTTTACATAGGCCGATTAACCGACTCTGGGACATCTGTAACAACTTTTCTAATGAGCAAATACGCCCGTAATGTTTTCACGAAATGTCAAGGTATTTGGTGTTATTAACTACGTTTTAAGGTGAACAGATTAACACGTTTTAACTGATGTGATAGGCAAAGAAAACAGCTTTTTTCCGCATGGTCTTGCCGGATAATACGTGCTAATGATAACTAATTACATCGTGCAATACTTCTCCGTATCTACCGCACTAAAAGCAACTGTATAATAATCTTTTGATAACTTAGATCATTCAGTCAGGCGCTCTTACACTAAATGGCGTATTAAGCTTGATAAAACCGCGCTTAATGTCTCAATTGTACATACAAAATTAAGTGTAGTAGATGTTAGACTCAATCGGCTGTCTTGTACAGCAACGTTTTCCACTCGAGAAAATGTACATAACGATTTGAATGGTTTTGCGTGATCACACGATATCACTTAGCGCAAAATCCATATTATTTATAACATTTATGTTTACTCTTCAAATAAATAGTTTATGGAAAATCATGGCCTTGACTATATCTCTTTATTAGCGTTATAAAAGCTTATGTTATGCCGGTGAAATTCGCTGGGCGTTCCCAATTTTGCTAAAATAAAAGCTAGTGGAAAAACTTGTCTCTTTTGAGAACCATGCGCGTCAAAGGGAAGTCAAATTTATGCCAGCTACGAGAAGTCCATGTTTTTCTAACATCTCATAAATCGAAACATATTTGTTTATTTTATCTCAAATGACTTGCGGCTAACAAACTGTCCTTGCCAGATAACATTCATCTCTTGAAACTATTGTGTTGTGGAACTTTGTTCGCGGGGAAAATAAAAAAGCCTTAAAGGAAGACGATTTAAAGTAATTTGGTACAACATTTCCCGCTATTTTTTTGAACCAAAACGCACCATGTTTTTAATATTTTTGTAAACAGATGACGGATATTTTAGATTTCGTCTGTTTTTATCTGAAACGCTGATTTGCCCCGAGTGAACTTGAAGTAGATAGCAATCTAGCTATCTCGGGAATGTTGCTATGGAGTATTTTTTATTTCTTTGCCAAGTTATTTATTCCTATTGATTGCCTACGTGTTTGCTCGCACATTCTAGCTTGTTCATGGGAATCTGTTTTGCTGCAACGCAAAAATGGACTAAAAATATGCGCAATTCGGCCGCGCGTTGCTTTCGAAGTTAATCCGCGTTTAGAAATGACACACCTAAATATTTGCTGGAGAAAATTTTAAAACACAAGCGTTGCTAAACGCATGGAACTACATGATAAGTTTTTAATCCTGAAGTCCTCTGGCAAAGTATAATGTTACGGGCTTATCTCTAAGATCCAAAGTAGACAATCTGGACTGGAACAATTTCCGACATGACAGATGGGTATGAATGAACACTGCCGGCTGTTTTACTTGCGATATCTGCTTGTGATCAGCAGAAGTCAGCGCATAAGCCAAGTTTAATCACCTAAGCATGCATTTTAAGAAAATAGCAAAATCGCCAAGGCCGCTAATAGTTTTTTCGTTGGACTTCTATGTTCTATTCGACTCTTAATTAACGTTCTGAAATACTTTGGAAGAAACGCCCTTTTCAGTCTGTAACTGAACTGACATCAAAACAATCTTGGGGTGCAAAGAGTTTCAACATTCGATCATCTGAATTAACTAATCTTCCTTCCAATTGGTTTGTTGTTTGAGTGAAACTCGCAGATAAGAACTGAACGCTCGAACGCCTACTCACATTTAATCAATAGCATAGGGTATTTTAGAAGAACATCTCTTTAACGAAGTCATCGCCTGTTGTTTTCATAAGCTTTAAAGAGCACCAAATTTGGTCAGTATATGGTTAGGTCAATTCAGACCATTTCGAATTCGAAATCATACAAATAGTTTCACTTTTTGACTGGAAATAATATGCCCCATTTTAGGATTTTCTCACACTTAAAAATAGCTAAAGGCATTAGGTCAAATGGTTTCACAGAGTGCGCGAGTTTCAGCACTGATAACGAATTCTGTGCGAATTTAGCTCCTGTTATTCCGAGACTAAAAAAAGTAACCAAGAATTGCCTATTGATACTTTTAAAAGAAGGTTTCTACCTAATAAAATGATATGGTTGGCATAAACTAAGCAAAATGTAGAATTTCCACGAAACGTGCTTCAAGCTGAGTGGATGGGTGGATCGATTCATAAAATCAAACGAGACATAAGGTATCTATCTTCACCAATACACATACTCTTTGCTTTTATCACAAAGGAAACGCTTGTGGCGATAATCAACTTTTTAAAAACCGTTTTGGGGAAAGATAAGAGAGGCGAAGCTAGAGGCCTTTGACTCAAGTTTGTGGCGATGCTCATGCAGCCAAAATGGCAATGCTTCTTAGAATAGGATGAATTCAGTTAATCGACCAGAAAAGGTCAGAATAGGCACGCTAAACTCGTTTTTGCCCTCTTGGTATTTCACTTATATTTAATTCTCGGCAAGAGTTCTGAATTTCTAAGCTTTGCCATTCCATAAAGGCCGTCAAAGCAAAGTCTGTATATGGCTGTATCTGACACTGAAATCCCTTAATTACTGATACGGCGGATTTTTTTTTTCGCCTGCTCCGGGTCTCTCGTTGAATGGAATGCTACAATTACAAATAGCTAGTCTCAACAATTTGCCGATCGCCATTTATACACCTGAGTGGAGAGAAGCTGAGTTTGAGAGTAAATTGTCTTGCCCAAGAACGCACCACATACAGGCCTGGAGCTGCTGAAATAAGGCTCGAAATCTTGACCTCTAATTCGCGAGCACATCCCGCGTTTAACACAATTAAACCGCCGCCTCGTCAGTATAACATACTTTTGTCTCAGCTTCAAATCATCTGAACTCACGTCATGTATAATTCGACTGGGTGTTAAACCATTTTAGACATTAATGAACACAATTAAAGGCTTTTGAAAGAAAGTTCTAGAGGTTCACCAGTTTTGCATCATAAGCCACTTAAGAATGACACATTTCATGTAATGACCGACAAAGTTGCTACCTCAAGCAGTTTCCTGTTATTAAACTCAGTTGATATCTGCTTATGGACCTACTTTAACAATTATCTTTTTTTCAAACGGAGTGATATTATTCAAAATTTTACTTAACAATGCTAGTCAATGTTTTAAAACTTGTTGCTAGCAGCAAGTTAACATTGTCGTTGTTTCATTATTTGTTCGTCAATGACTATACATGTGATAAAAGTAATAAAAAAGTTAATGGACTTGAAGATCAAGTCAAGAAACCTCGCATACATATTTCATACTCGGGTATTTTTGTAAGCCAGTCGAGAGCACTTGACTGACACCCAACTGCGTGCGTGCGGTCAGTAGAAAACCAGTCAAATGTTCTTGGCGTGTCACTCATTCTAATCATTTTTTCACAGTAAATACAAATTTGCGCAAAATGTGAATCATTTTCTTTAGCTCAAATTGAGGTAGGCTCGATTAAATATTAAGAAAAGATGAGGTCCATCTTCGATCTCCTCGTAAGTCAGTGTGAGCAGCATTTTGGGAAAGTTACGTTAGTCCAGACTTTCGCAGGAATTTTAGTCAAACGCGGGGGAAGCGTGAATATTACGCGAGGCGCGCACGCCATGAGACTCGTCTGCGTTTTATTGCGCGCGTGCCCACGCAAGGCACTGTAGATGTTATAGAAAAACACCTTGAGTACAGCTGATGGGCTATATTGCAACAAATATAGACTGCGAGCAGTCTCTATTTTGCTCCAAAATCCGTAACGAAAGCGAAAATTTGCGAGCGCTATATTCGACGGCAAATCCGCGAGCCGAGTATACCGCGACCTCAATTTTATTTCAAAATTGCAAGTGGTTTTACTTGAACCATGAAATAGTTACTGAACAAGTAGATGCTGTTAGGCACTAATTCTATTGCCTTCTTTTGTAAAGTTTTGACTATTTTTAACTAAATGTTAGAGGTCGTTAATTCATGCCAGGCCAGATAACAACTATGTCACGATATCTTGAGATTTCAAGCAAGACAAGAATCAAGCTAAAAGACGGAAGTTTACTAAGGAAGCTTTGGTTATCCGTTACTTTGACACTCTTGTAAATGTTTATTATTGCACGTTTATCAAATATGCATAAAAAACAATGTATGCAGAGATCTTATTGTCTGTCTACTTCCCGCTAAATCTAATCTTGCCAAGCCCTAGCTCTACGAGGTCTTGAGAACATCCTTTTTATAGCTGGATAAATAAACTAACTTCAATTATGAAAAATGCATTTTTAACTTATGTCGAAACTATGAAAAGAATTGAAAAATTTTATCTGATTTTTTTCATCTTATCTTTTGTTCGTAACATTTGATCATGTAGGCAAAAGCTATTATCAGATCAATCAAAACGATTTCCGCGTGCGATTGATATTCCCCGGTTTTCGAACTTTGCGATTTACGCTTGCTAGAGTAAGTTAATTTTTCATGCCGATTTAACATTGTTAAGAGAGCGAGGAGACGAGAGACAGAGAGAAAAGACTGCTTTATTTTCAATATTTGGAGATAGTTTCGCGAGTTTAGTTTCCGGAACCACGTTTTTGAAAATCCAGTGAGACATAAACAGCGTTTAAAGAAGAGCTCTCATCGTGCATTTAGCCTTGTACTTTCTTTTTTCCGGTGATATATTTTCCGCTACCGAAAATCAAAACTACAATTTGCTTGGATTAAAATAATCTCACTAGATTTATATCCTTTTTTTAAAAAATGTGTACAACGCCCTAATATTACAGATATTATGCATTTTTGTTTGTGTATTCGTTTATCAGAAACATCGAGTTATTATAAATTCTGGAACGATGTCCTTTACCAAACAAACTTCGCATCGGCGGTTTTTCTGTGTTTTGCCTGTTTGCGGCAATACGCGTAAATGAGTTAAGGTGGATTTCCACTGTCGCGTAATTTTTTACGTGCGTAAATAAAATTAGAGACGATGTATGGAAAACTTGGGTACACGGTTACGCAAGTCGTTCATACATTGTCTCTAAATTTTTTAACGCACGTAAAAAAATACGCGACAGTGGAAATCCACCTTTATCCCGACTTCACTGTGATTTGTTTTCTTTATATCATGCCAGTTTAGTAACTTCCCTTTTTCTTGTTTTCGTAATTCTAATGGATCATTTGGAAACATCCGGCAAAACTGATAATGCATTGAAAAGCACTTTCAACGAAACATATCTTTAACTTATCAGTTTTTAAAATTGTGTATTTGGTAAATGTCTAACTTTTACCACGGCTTGGGCGGCTTGGGGTTAACGTTGGAAAAGATCGGCGTGCATAAAATAAATAAACTGTAAGAACTTAAAAGCCAACCACAATACAAGGCATTTCCAATTAGCGATACATTTGGTGTATTTATTTTTACAGCCCCATGGAAAGCTTTTTTACAGTGGAAGTTGTATCTGTGCTAATTTAGAGACCTGATATAGTACAGAATTCAATTAGTGACTGTGGTACCCATTTAATTGACTGATTAGAGAAGGGGAGGAGGGGGGAGGGGGGCAATTGCATATATTCCATGACGCGCTGTATGTTATAAGAATCGTTAGGTCACGTGATCCCGCCAGTTCAAGATGGCCGCTGTAGTGACAGGACCATGCGAAATCGAAGGATTTTCATCAGAATCGTCAGTATCAGCCAAAAGATGATATTCCCTGGTTTTCATCAGAACTGTCTTATCTGGATGCATTGTCTTGATCAAAATGACAGATTTTAATAGGGGTTGACAGGAGCGGGGTTGACCATTATATTATTGATGAGGGGCGGCATGAATTTTAGCCGCTTGATATTTTTTTGTTGTCTTATGGCCCTGTGGGATTTCTGTGTTGACCCGGCTTGCACGACATTTTTATCCACACCCATGTAGATTACATAATATACATATTTATCTGTTCACCTTCCCTTCGTACAATTTGCCTCACTCAATTCACTTTGTTGAATCAACTTCACTTTGCTTCGTTCACCTTCACTTTGTTTGACTCAACTTCACTTTTTGTTTCACTCAACTTCACTTTACTTCAGCCACCTACAATTTGCTTATCTCACCTTCATAAAGGCAATCAAATGGGGAGAGGTGGTGAGAAACCGAACTTCAGCGTCTTAAAGTGCCTATGAAGTGATAAACATTACGAGCAAACGCATTGCATCGCATTGCATGTTTATCACCGCAGTTTGCGTGCTATTGCCTATGAAGTGAATTTGTTTTGTATTCAGTTTTACAATTTACCCTGTGAAACACGCGATTCAAAGTTTGAGACGTCTGGCGTTAAAAGTAGCGATTTTACAAGCCTTAAAAGTTGAGCCATTTTGCCCCCAAAAATGGTATTTGAATCGCCTGGTCAAAATGCCACGTGACAACAACCTCTGACGTCATTTTGCTGCCAGAAATCGTTCTCACAATCTCAGTTTCTATTTCTTCGGGGTTGCTGGATCTTTCTGACAAATCGCTCATTTCTGAATTGCTCGACATGTAATCACTCCTCTCTGATAAGAAAATTTGATCGTGCAACGAAAAGTTTGGCACCAAAGTGACGTCACACCAGCGTATTTGAGGATTAACTCGACCCATTCCCCTGACCATTCTTGGTGGGCAAAATACTCAATTTTGAAGGCTTGTAAAATCGTTATGTTTAATCCCAGACGTCTCAAACTGTGGAATCGCGTATTTCAGAAGATAAATTTTAAAAATTCACTACACTACAATAAATGATACATGAAGTAAATACTCGCTTCGGTGCGGGGAAGGGCTCGCTGATCAAAACTTGCGTATATGCAGGCTCAATACACATGGTACAACAACAAACTGGAAACACAATGGCAGGGGAACCTTCGGACGCCGAAATTCAGTCCGCAATACAAGGTAAAGTAATATTTCACGACATTTACAAGCTTGTAAGTAAGCTGTTGTAGAAGGTAGACGATTAGGAGTAATTGCTTCTCTCTACACTCTGTGTTTTGCAGTAATTTTAAAGGAAGGCGAACTGTCTCAGTTGACGTCTAGAATCGTGCGGAGTCAGTTGGAGGATAAGTTTGGCATTAGCTTTATTGAAAGGTAACAGTGAATGAACAGATTCTTTTAGTACCAGTTCTCCTGAGTATGATGATAAAGAGAAGGTTGTAGTGAGGCAGAAAGGTGGACTATTAATTCGTTTTGATTTGTCACGTGCTTAACGCTACGAAGAGAGGCCGGTTAACCGTTTGATAGAGGTAATCTCCTTGTTAAATTTTTATAAAGCTTTTTTTAACTTCCTTCTGATTCAGTGCACCTTGCCGAGATAAACCCGAGGTATAAATATAAACACAAAAACAGCTGTTTCGGAAGCGTTTAGGAAAAAATGCTGCCATTTACAGCAGTCGATCGGCGTGTTGATTGTATCTATTTGCTTGATTTCAAATTAAATCCCTTACGACATAAATGAGCAGAGGAACGTATCTTTCTTTAACTCTTTCTTTCATTTTCCATCAATTGTTTGGCCAATTACACTAACTCTCAACTAGAACACATACCCGTTTAAAATTACCCAGGAAATCATATATAGCACACCCCCACACGAATTTCACGTGCCAACTTTTCATCAACTCTCTTTTAACTCTGTTTTGTTTCCGCTTGATATACATTTGGAGCTTACACTCGAAATTCGTACTTTCGTTGCATTTATCATCACCACATTGGTGCTCATAATTCTTGTAAAGATAGGAATTAATAAAGCAAAACGTATAAAATGATAAACTGATCAATTAATCAATTCCAATCATAATTTAAATAGTTTATCCAAAAATCTGTGGCCAAGCTTTAAAATGTTATTTATAATGATTGACTGATTAGCTGCTTTGAACAGTTGCTTTGAAGTTTTCCCAAATTGTTCTTAAGAGTATTTCAATCTTTCAACAACTCTAAAGGTGAAGTGAATATTGGTGAATATTTACCAAGTGAGAATATTCTGCAGCATTCACAGATATTTCACTGAGCCTGAGTTTGAATAACTGTTTTAGAATAATTTTGGGTATCATATGCCAAGCTTCTTGACCAATCAGAATGTCCTGTTCTTTTGGACCTTTAACACTTGAGCAAAATATTCTTTGCTGTACAAGAGTTATATTCTACACTCTTAAAGTTTTCATGATTGGAATTGGGGTTGAATACCTTGCATTCCTGAAGAACCACACCCAAAATACTGACCACACCCATTACCAGTGAGTCAAGTGGGGACCCACCCTGGTTCGATTCCAGCCCGGTGTCTTATGTGGGTTGAGTTTGTTGTTGGTTCTCTCCTTGCTCCGACGGTTTCCCCCCAGGTTCTCCAGTTTTCATCCCTCCTCAAAAACCAATATTTCTAAATTCCGATTTGAACTGGATAGAGGGCCCGCATGCAAACCAGCTGAGGCTGATGTGGCTTCCTCTCAAAATATTGTTATTTATTTATTTATTTATTTTATTTTATAACGCTGAAGAAGATATCTCGAGAAAGAAAAATACTACATTCTGAAATTTTGCTTGAGTAACAACAATATCCAGAACTGTGCAACCCGCCACTTATTTTATTGTTCCATCATTTTTGTTTACTTCATAAATATTTTTAGCACTTTCTTACATATTTTATCACATTGTATCGCTTTCCAATTTTTATAACCTTTTTTAACATATTTATGCTAATTTATTAGGGGTTAGCCGGGAAACCGGGATAAGCTCCGGCCTGATGGGTCACTAGGCCCGACTGCAGACTTACCTACCTTATGCTAATTTATGCTAATTATATTAAACTATATAGTACATGCATATATCTGTTGGTGGCTAAAACACTCCAACATTTTTCAACCTAATGTCAATTTTTTCGAAGGAAAAAAGAGATTGATAGAATGTTAATGCAGATGATTGAAAACCAAGAAAAATCAACAGAGGATGAAAAAGAACAGGAAAATGGAACCAGTGAAATGAATGGTGTGGAACAAGAAGAGAGTGAACAAGAAGATGAAGAATCATCAGAGGTTATTGGGGATTTAAATGTAACAGTCATTGACAGTAAATTGTAAACATTTTGTAATTGGGAATATATCTTGCTAAGTGTGCACTCATTGACTCTCCCTGTTGGTTACTTTAGTAGATATTTGCTGCAGATGTTAGACTGTGCTCTGTTTTTTGACAGATCTTTTCCTTAATCTTATCTTAGGATGACGAGCCCTCTCCAAAGAAACTGAAGCAAGATATGAAAAAGGTTAACAAGTTTTTCCCAGCCTTTTTTGTCTGTGAATTTCTTTTCTGTTTATTTTCTTTCTTTTACAATTTTTTCTTTCAAAAAAGATTACAGTCTCGATGTACATGTATTTCCATTTTTCATTCCAGGAATCTAGTAAAGATGATGTGAGTATTTTTTTTATTAACAATTCTCCAAAAAAAATGTACTTATCTTAAACGTAACTTTTCTCTTAAACATATCTTACAAAGCCAGAACTGCATTTAAATTTTATGTTTTTCAGTGAGTAGTAATCAGTGATGTTGTGCACAGATTTGTGTTAAAGTGCCCTTGTCTTTTAAATGGAATACATTGCTTGGAGTTGTAGGAAATAATTATGATGTTCTCGAAGGGTGATACACAAAGCGGTTCGGGACAAAAGCTAAAACAAAGGGATGAGGCTAGACAAAGAGGTGTTTCTGCGCACGTGAAAACTCCAATACACTGTTGCAGAAGGCCACAGTGGTTTGTGGCAGTGTGCAGCACACAGCCTTGCCAAATTTTTAGTGGTTATGTACATATATATATACATACTTTATTGGCTTGTCCCCACAGGGCTTTTCAGAGTAAATATTACTACATAAAAAACTAAGTATTGTATATGACAATAAAACAAGAAGACAAAGGTCAAAAAAATTAAAAAAAGCAGTGATTAAGAAGTTTTTGCTTGAATATGCGCTTGAATTCCGCCACGGATCAGCTAAGTTTCAGTGCAGGCTGCAACTCATTCCACAGGGAGGTCACACTTTCTGTGCAAAGTAAGGCTCCACATGCGCATTATCGTAACAGAGGCCCTTTAAGTAATAGAAGGGGGCCAATAAAGTATTGAAGTATTGAAATAATATTAAGAGTTATTTTCTGTTTAAAGGATACCCATGATGCAAATGATGCTGCCTTAGCACGCAAACTTCATGAAAATGAGAACGGCCTCAGATCGAGACGGCAAGCAGCAAGGAAATCAGTGGTGGGTTAACTTTGTTTGTTTTGAATAATATTATTGTTTTCTATTTGAAATAAACATTAAGTCAATGTAGGATGAAAGAGGCAATGTTTTTAACTAAAGGCGCAGCGGCCAAGTGGTTAGGCTGTTGAACTACAGATCATTGTCAATGATCATTGTTTGATGTCCTACTGTGGCAATCCTTAATATTAAGACTTCAAACTTTTTTAAAGGAAAGAAAAAAGGAAGCTAAAACAAAGAAGCCCCAAAAAGGTGGTGGAAACAAGAAAGGTAACAAACAAAAAAGACATTACAATAAATGGAATTATTTACAGCAAGGAACACAAAGTGGGACCACTTTTAATTTATTCCCATTCTTTCTGTTGGATTATCCAATCAGAAGCTGAGGATAGCTTTTGGCAAATGACACAAACCACAAGCGATCATGCAAGACAAAGTTGATCTTTTTAGGCTTTTTGCGGCTTTTACAGGTCACTTTTGTAGGTTTTGGTTTCAAAATCCTACACAGGAGAACATTCACAACTGCGAAAATAATATTCTGGAGAGAATTTGTCCAGTAAATTGGCAACTGTCAATTCTCGCCTGGCAATGTATGCTGTATTTTCGCTTTATATAATTTACACACAAATATAATGAGTGCATATACTTTTTTCATGGTCTGGCTTTCGATTAGATTTGGTCTTTGAAGAAACCTATCACGGCTGCAGCTGACTTTCATTTTTAGCTTCTAAAAATACAAATTAACATGCACCAATTGTCTACTGAGAAAACTGCAAAGTTCTCTGCATGAAAATCAGGCAGCTAAAATACTAAATTGAGGTATAAAATAATACAGCTGAGTTCATTATTTTTTATATCAAATTTATACTTTCTTAGGTAAACACTGCACTGACAGATATGGGGTTTTTTGTCGCAGTTTGGAGAAATAGTTATTTCATTTTAGAGTTTCAAAGCCAAAAATTGAATTAAAAGCATTATCATCCTTGTTATCATAGATGAATATGTCAACCGGCATCTTAACAAACCAAATAAACTCGAAAGCTGGACCATAAACCAACGTCTGTGCATATGATCACTTGCGGTTTGTGTTGTTTTTCCAAGAGCTATCCTCGGCCTCTGATTGGATAATCCACAAAGACAAATGTGAATGAATTAAAAGTGGTCACACTTTGGGTTCCTTGCTGTAAGTGGAGACAGCAGTGTTGGTGTTATGATTGAGACTGGTGTCAAGACTTTAAACTTTGGATTAAGCTAATCCAGTATTGAATCCAGTTTAATTATATTTATTTAATCACTAGTCATTTGTTTTAATCTTGGTCAGCAGTAACTTCCAATCCCGAAGTAGCATTCAACATTAGTTGCAGTAGAACCTTTGGAAACAGACATTATACCTCCCTTGGGCATACACCTTTATTAAGTGGTGGTCACGGTACCAGCTGCAAACAAGCACTACATTTTAAACCTCCCATAACTTAGTGGATACCTGTCCTAACTACCCTTGTGATTTGTGGGCAGAAACTGACCTCAACAGTACAGTGCTATAATCATGAATTAATTTAAAAAGTTGGTCAGAGATTATAGAAATATTGAAATCAAATGATTTAAAATCAAATTGATTAACTGCTACTTAAGACTTGACGATATAGCTGGTAAAACTGCTGAAAACATAAAAATAGCTACCCTGGAAAGTTCTTGTTAGAAAACTGAACTGCAAGCTGGGAGGGAGTTTTAAAATATTGTATCATTACTTGTTTGCAGGGTTTGGAAAGCCAATGGTTTTGTCACCAGCACTTGCAGAAGTTGTTGGTGAAGAAAAAGTGAGTGGTAGTATTGGAATTTCTACATGTAAATTATAATAAGTCAGTCAAACATGAAAGATAATTATTGAGAATAATACATGGTTGCTTGGAGATATGAAATTTCTCTTCTCGTGTTCAGTTCGATATCTCACTTGTTCGCTGCGCGAGATATCGAGTTGAACACTCGAAGATTAATTTCATATCTCCAAGCAACCATGTATTACTCTCGCCTGTTTATTTTATAAATATGTTTTAACAAAGATTTTGACAATATTCCGAAGATTTCCGACAATTTTCCGAAGATTTTCGAACATTCTCCAAATGTTGCCCAAAGTTCACACGGACGTTTCCAAGTATTTTCCGAAATTTTCCAGAGATTACCGAAGGTTTCCAAAGATTTCCGAGGTTTGTCGAAGTCTTCCAAGGAACGACCGAAGATGTTTCAAATGTACACAAATAAATTGAAGTAAATTAGGGTCAAACAAAGTATCGAACATGACGTCATTGATATCGTCACACATAAAATTATCGTAATTTTACACATGTGTTCAATTATCATTTTTCTCAGGGGCGAAAATCTTTATAAAGCACTGCTGCAGTTTATAGTAATAAATTGTTTTAACTGATATCAGATGTCTAGAAGTGAAGTGGTGAAGAAGATGTGGGAAATAATAAGAGAGAGAAAATTAGAGGTATGAGCATGTACAATACTTTCTTGATAAGATTTATCTTGAAATGAAGTGGCTAAATCAGTTAGGTCCCCCCCCCTCCCTCTCTCCTGGATGGGATGCTAGTCTATTGCAAAGTTATCCCCAACATTAATAAAATACTTTTTTACATTTGCACCTGGGTCAGCTGAGGCACTGCGAGGGTTATATGTATTTGGTGTCTTGCTCAAGAACACAACGCAGTAATCCCAGCCAGTGTTTTCACGTTACCAGGCACCAGCCAATAGTGAAGCCATATCTTTCTGTATATAAAAAAACACACGACCCACAATTCCTTGATTTGCTCCGACGACGGGCTAACGCCCGAAACGCCAGCTCTCGAATTTCTTTACGGTGGCCAATTCACATTATCAACCCAGTTGATAAAACCAAATTATATATTTTGATACATAGTCCAGCTAACTAGCCATAAGTCAACCATGCTAGAAATATTATGTAGGTACATTTTTGAACTTGTAAAATATCAGCTGAAATAACATACATGCTGGCATCACAGCAAAAAAACATACCAGGTATGTTTTTTTGCTGTGATGCCCCCTCCCACATCAACCCCCCCTTTACCCCACTTCACACCTCCCCTCTGAAAATTTCTGATAACCTTCCCTGGGTTTATTTGGAATGGCTATTTTCTGGAAAATCATGCATTAAACTATTAGCAGTTATTATATGGCATGTAGCTCAATGGCTGGGACTGGCTGTGTCAATTCAACATCTAGTTTTAGTAAAATATCATTCATAGTCAGTGCTATCAGTAAGCACTGTCGGCCGATGAGAAGTGTCAGCTACTTCACTCTACTTTGCTAGAAATGTTAATGGCTACTTTTTTCCTCTCAATGAAAAAATTCAAAAATAGTCAGTAACTCAGACTGGCTGCCTAGTTCAAATTTTATTGAAAACCCCTGCATAGTTATTCTCTGCTTATGCATAAGCTCTGAAATAGAACAAGAATATCAATTTCAGTATTTGTTAATGGTAAATTTGAGGATTTGTGGAAAGAATAGCAAACAAGTTGTTCATGACCAATCCAAACTTTTAAGCTAATTAGTCAAGACATGTGGTTTGTTGCTGTAACGCTGTGCAGTCTCATCTCACATCTGATTGGTCACATTTAACATTAATCATTGTAGAAATAATTTTAAGCGTCAATGGTTTTCCGGGTTTCGGTGTAAGTTGCAAGTGGTTTCTTATCATTTAATTGGCGTGCTGGTTTCACAAATCTACAGTACGTAAAAAAAGGAAAAGTGTAAATTTGATGTTTTATTTTTTCAGGATCCCAAAAATAAACGATTTACAATATGTGATGAACAACTACAACATATTTTTGGTAAGAACATTTTCTCTTATTTCTCATTTCTTGGTGTAATTTGTTGTTTGCAACACCAAGAAACTGCTTGTGGTGTAAGTGTTAAATGTCTAGTATTGCAATTTAAGTGTTATGTTATCTTGTATTATGTTACAGTAACTTAATTTTTTATTTAGTCAATTGGTTTCCTTTTATTTTGCTTTCCAGGTCGAAAAAGGATACAGACATTTGCCATGATGAAATATTTAAAGAAACATATTTGGGACCCAGAACTTATTGTCTGATGTATTCAAGATTTAGTATTAAAAATATCTCCCAGCAGTTACTTGTATGACTTGGAAGTTCTTATCCTGCAAGATCCATCATAATAATTTATTTTTGGTAGTGGACTTCTGACAGCAAAAGAATATTCTTGCAGTTGTGTACACTTTGTGTACATTTGTTTGTCCTTGGCATCATATTAAAAATATTTTTTGATCATATAATACAGAACAGTATTTTGTTCCAGGTCCTATGATGATGATGATGATGCCTTTTATAACTCCGTCTCGGAGCATAGGCCACAGATAAAGCGCCCCCACCCTCCTCTGTCTCTGGCCTTCTGTTCAATCTGATTCCAGGTGTAGCCTTTCAGCTGGATGGTCCTTTCTGTGTCTCTTTTCCAGGTGTTTCGTGGTCTTCCTCGCCGCCTACTTCCCTGAGGGTTCCAGCCCAATGCTTGCCGCGCTATGCAGGTGTTTGATCTCCTAAGTATATGCCCGATCCATGTCCACTTTCCTTTCTTAATCTGTTCTTTGACGGGTAGTTGACCTGTAGTCTCCCACAGGGAAACATTGCTGATAGTATCTGGCCAGTAAATCTGGAGTATTCTGCGCAGACATCTGTTGATGAAGGTCTGTAGTTTTGACACGGTCTTCTCTGTCATTCTCCATGTTTCTGAACCATATTGTGTAATATTTTTAAAATCGTTCCAGTGGAATATTTTTTCCTCGTTTTTTTTTCTTCTCAACTCTATCAACTTCAGAAAATTTGAGTAAAGAGGGTATTTAAGAGGATGAAAAGATGAAGTAAGCCGTGGTCAAAGAGTGCAATGATAGATAGCAATAGTCAATGAAAAATGAAACTTGTCAGTCTGTTTGAGACCTAGGGCAACTATCGTGCACTATCATCAACTAATGTACTTTGCACATAACAGTGGATGTTGCTTACATCCTCTGGTACCATTTGGCCAGGGCTTCACAGTACAAAAATGACATCAAACCATTTTAGAAGATTTTGTTACAATTATTGTTCTGAAAATAAAGTTATGGTTAGCAATTTGTACAGGCACACTGCAGGTGAATAGATTAAGAGCGTGAAAAAAAAATGTGACCACCTACAGCCTTGTTCCCAGGGTCTCTCTTCTTTCTGGGATGAGAGACCCTGGGAACAAGGTTGTCCCACCTGTAGAAGTTGGTGGCATTAGAAACTAAGTTAAATCTGGTTTTGGAGGAAAATTGAGTGAGTCACAAAAACCTTGATTAAATTTGAAGTCAGCATCCATTTTCAGGGTTGGCTAGAAAGATTGGACTCATCCTTGGTGTAAAAACCTGTAAAACTCACCAGTGATATAAAGAAAAGAACGAATAAGACAACAAAGAACTCAAAACAATATAAAACAGCAAAACAATAGCCCAAAAACAATGAAAAAAGTCACAGGTTCTTTCATGGAGGTAAACCAAAGATTGACTCTCATGGGATCAACTGAAAAACACTTTAAATAACTTCCAGTGATAATTTAGTCTCCCTCTTAGATGTTTTTAGTCTGTGAGGGAGACTAGTGATAATTAGACTTGTGCTGTCATTAATAGCAAATTATGTTTACCATAATTATTTTAATTAGGCACATGTTATGTTTCAAAGACTATATTCCATTTGAGTCATATTCCAATTGTGATTTACAATAGGTGTACAATAAGAACCTGCCTGTGCAAGTCACTCGTTTACAAATAAAGTTCATCAGTGTTTTGGTTTTGCTCTCCTGGTGTATAATGTTATTATATAATTGTAGTTTTTGCAGTCTATAACAACCCAGATGGCCTGTCCTCACCATTCAGCAAAAAATTATCCATTGAACCCATTTCACACTTGTTCAACCACTTCCCATATTTTGTTCCCTCTTGATGTCAGCGCTATGCACCGAAGCGTTTTAGCTTGAGAAAGTTTTAGATTAAATTTTATAAAGTCTCATCCTGCAAAAAACAGGTGTGTTTCATTTTTTTTGGTCAAAAAGTATCAAAGTAAAAAAAAGACAACAGGAAGGAGTGCAGAACTGTAAAAGCCTAAGTTCTCTGCCCACCATGAAGCTCAAAAATAGTTTCATTTTCTTGGTCCTCCTGAGCCTGACTTTGTATTTGGCTTTTGTAACCCATTGACTCCCATACTGGCTGTGATGGACCAAAATACAAATCCCTTTTACCCCAGTGCTGAAGGAGGGAAAGAGCTTCACAGTGATAACCAAATGATACTGTTTGGATCAATGGTGCTTGAAATATGCCTGCAAACACTTAGAAATCTCCATGAAACTTGAGGAAAATATCCCTCACCCTTGGCCACTCTTTGTCAAGTATTTGTCTCATTGTTGCTTTCCTGGCAATTCTTGAACCAAAAGTAAGCCCAGTGAAGGGCCAACCAATGCACCAAAAAGATAAAAAAAGAAAGGAAAAGCCAAAAAAATATAAAGGAAGAAAGAAAATGACAAGCCTGAGGAGGTGGATACTTCCTTGTCTCAAAATTTTGATTTGTGTGCAATGCCCAAGCTAAAGTGTTGTTCAAAATTAATGCAACATGCTAGCAGAAAACTTGTCATGCCTTTATTTTGCAAATGATTTTGATTGATTTGGAGCAGATTTGGCCTATAATGGACTCAAAAATGTCGAACAAACTAGTTTTTCAAACATCTTCAGGAGTCAATGGGTTAATTACTAACTGTTGCCATAGAGTTAGCCCCACATTGTGATTGCAATACACCATTTCCAAGTTATTGCTTTCCTTTCAAGACGAGTCTTGGTGCACAACCTTTCACATGGAAATCAATTTGCCTTGCATGTCTTTTGTCTTGAAACCAATACTCAGTTGTGCACAAAGACTCGTTTTGAAACAGGAAGAAGGAAACTTAGAAATGGCTTATTTGATTTGCTCCCCACCCCCCAATGAGACAAAAAGTTCTCCAAGGTGTAAGATGTTGAAAACATGTTTTACTATTCCTTGAAACTCTGGCAATAATAATTTATAAAAATGTCATCTTAGATACACTTTGTTTGTTCAAAAATACACATTATTTACAGATCACATTAAAAATACAAACACCACCATCCAAGATTCTAGTTACACAGATGAAAAGTGATTGGATAAGCGATTCAGGTATCTCGGATGCACCCTTCGGCTCCTCCAAGATCCCACATCATAAATAGTATTAATTATTATGTATATAATATTTGGTAATTAACCTGAGGAATTTACATTGGACTGTGTAATTTACAATTTATCTACAGAAAATGTTGGGAAATTTTTTTAAGCTACCAGCCAAGTTAGAAAGGTTGTCACCAAAGGTCTGAAAACAGAAAGGAAGACCACAAGTTTGAGAATTCCAAAATGACAGTGATGAAATTAATTTTATCATTTCACAGAACATTTATAACTTTTCTCCAAGAAAATATTATGGTTACTTCGTGCCAAAAATAATAATGTTAACAAATGTATCGGTAATACTATCTGCAATACCATCTACAAATTTGTGGTCTTACCAAATAATCCATTTGCACATTTGCTACCAGGCTAATTCAAATATGTAGAAGTAATTTGATTAGACTATGATCCTGTTTCACAGTGAGGGGATTAGTTGTCAACCTGATTTTTATAAAACCAGTCACATCGGGGAAAACACAGAAATCTCGAAGATCATTTACAAAGCTAGTACAAGTAAGATCACATTTACTCCTCGCCTAGATTAAACAGACATTTGTATCTGGGTGACTATCTAAGAGTCGACCTTGATATTTTTAAAATCACAATAGTTTGTAATATATTTTTTGATGGATGGATAGACAAGATCAACTGCAATATAATTTCCCTATTTACAACGGTTAAACTGTGGATAAATTATTCTTTGCTCAAACGTTTGACATCCCACCATTACAGATGAGATGGTTTTAGAACTGAGACTGCTGCCAATGGTTTCATTAATAAAATTTGAATTCCCTGAGGACATCAAAGCAGGCCACTTACTAGTTTGCATAGATAAAAGTCTTTGATACAAATAGCAACATGTTGATATTTCTGGAGGAAAAGTCACGAGTAGACAGAAATCGCCAGAGAAAACTCTTATTTGTACAGAGGAAATCGTTTTCTACTGCAATTGAATTAGGAAAGCCAAGTTATTCTACAATCATAGGAAATTCACTAATCGCAGGGTAGGCTTTATAAAATACTCAGTAATGTTTTTATCTTGCGCAAAAAGCATGAAATCGGGACATCACTTACAGGTATCCGTTGAATATGATAAATCTTGAGAGTACATATCTGTGACCAGACACCTCCCACCCCTCCCCCCCAGAAACTTACCTACCCAATTCCCCAACAAGGAATTACCAGTAATCTGCAAAACCACTAAATACATTGAGGTGTACTAAAACCAGTCAAAACAAGCGATAGGTTGACATGAATCAATGCAATCACTGAACTTCATTGCTGGAATAATAGGATTATTTAACTCTCCTGGAGTTAGCTGTTAACCCCCCATCACTACCAGCACTGCTTCCAGTACTAAAGCGATCATCCGACTCGCTGCTAGCATAACCAGCTTCTTCGTCATTTTCCACGTCAATTTCCTCACTACTGGTTGAGGACTCGCCTTCTGAGTGGCGTGGCCTCTTTATGCCAATCACAGTCTTCTCACTTCGACCTTGAAGCATGGCAAGTCTTCTCTGAAGCGTATATCTTTCTTGATTCAGTCGTCTCTTTGTATCTAATGCTTCTTTCTCAGACACTTTTAACACCTATGGAAACAATGTAAAACAATGTCAAATGATGGAAATGAGTGATGGTAAATTTTCAGCTCGGTAAATTTAATGTGAAAGATTAATTAATCAACATGACACGAGCGTGGGACAAAGAAATTCCGAGTCCCCGACAAGAATCGAACACATGACCTCCCAAACACCGGGCGGGCGCTCTATCCACTGAGCTTCGAGAACTCATGGAGAGCTAGGTCATTCTTACTGAGTTCTTATGTGACACGCGTCCCGCATATTGCTAGGATCAGCAATGTTGCTATCATCATGCGTTGTGGAAATGAGAGTGATGGTAAATTTTTTTTTTAAGTGTGGTTCTCCACCAGCTGAGGAATAAATGAAGCAAAAAACCCAATCTAATTAAAAAGATGTCCATTGTATGTGGCAAAGCAGTTGGAATTCACAGTGAAACACGGTGAGTGGGTGGTAAGGCAAAAATTCAGGCCTGTTCCATGAATCAGTAGTTTTCATGGTAATTTTCTGACTAAAATTTTAAATTAAAAACAATGAAAGTAAACTAAGCCATGCATACAACTGCCACAGTAAAGCAGAGTTTGAGAACTGTTAGTCTGAAGGGCAAGCTGGAATTCAGACACATTCTTTTCAAGCCCTGCATAAGAAACTTTAATTTAGTGTCAAGACATGACAATTTATTCCCATCCCCCCCCAAACTATTAAAAATTGAATGGGACAAAAGGAAGTGTTATGAAAGTCATGCTTTTGAAGAGAAAACTCTTTCTTTTGTTCATGGACTGTCTAACTTTTTCCATTTTTGACACTAATTGTAAGTTCCAAATAAACAAATAACAACAGATGTGATGTGAAAACGTTTTGCATTTAGTGTTGAAACGTCCTGCAGATTTCCAGTCATTCTAACATGATGTTTATCAACAATCAAGTTGACATTTGAAATGTTAAGACAACTTTAGTCAGTGAAAGAGGAGACAAGCTCTTATCTTTTCTGTTGATTTTAAAGGGAAGAAAAGATACATTCTTGCAGTCAGTGCATTGCTGAACCAAACCACACAACAGACGATGGTCACAAAACAGTGAATCTTGTTCTTGATGCTGCAGTAGTTTTAGTAAACAACAAAAAAATCAAATCAAAACAAAGGCAGTTATCACATTGAGATAAACATGGCTGCAATAAAAATCACAGCATGTAAAAAGCAAGATGACATTTCAGTTCAATAATTGAATATTCTGATCAATGTGGAATTCGGAACTACAAAAATCTTGCCAAGTTCCCTTAAATTCTTTTTACGTCTTTCATACAAAGTAACACAAAAATTTATCTGGTTAAAAGAACAAAGAACTCAAGAGGCGTTTTGAGATCACTGAACCATTCAGAAGTGGAAAATTGAATCCTCATTCCAATTGGCCACTTCTCATTATAAGAATATGTCAGAAACAGATTGAACCTTGGCAAAACAAAAGCTTATAGATTTGTTTTGTCAACAATCATCATATTAAAAATGTTAATCATGTTCTTTTAATAGATTTTGCATTTAGAAATTTTTAATTTTCACTGGATATCAAAGACTGGATGTCTCTCATGACAAGATGTGTTTTACAGAAATAACACTAAAACCCAATTTCCTTATCACATAACATAGAATAATATAACATTTATTAACCAGCTTCAGGCTTGTCAAAGCATGTTCAGGAAGACCATTAATTCCCAACAACCAACATCAAAAATTTGCCTCATAAACAATAATATTGATGAACCATAAATATTGGAAATATTAGCTTTTAAAAAATAAAGGCATACATCAAAATAATATACATGTATTTTGAGCTTCAAAGAACGACTGGATAATTGGATAATTCCAAATTGGCACTTCATCCAGCTCTCTCCCTCTCTCCCGCTCGCCCAGGTGAGTGTCAAAACCAGAAGAAGGCAAGGACAAATCACAGATCTCTTGCCCAGTTTGCCAAGTATGATTTTCAAAACATTTATACAGATAATGTATAATTTATTCAAAATGAGCATAACTTTCTGCTTTCCACTTTAAAACAAAATACTTTACACTGCCCACTTGTAAGCTTAAATTACAATTGCTTACAATGTTTACCATTTTAAAATTTCATAGAAGTGCCGACATAATTGCAAACACCTTTTTTGTCAACATACAAACATGACTGTATATTATTTTGAATTTTAACAGTTAGTGTTTTAACATGGAGATATCTTCCTGGAGCATCTAAGTATCTGGTATACCACTGCTGATAGCAGCACACCAACAACAAGCCCGAGACATCCTGAGATGTCCATGGAGTATATGTCTTGTGTCAATTTCCATCCGTGTAATCCTATGTGATAGGCGGCAATAAATGGTTTCAGTGTTGTGCTATAGTCCTAGGTAACAAAACTACACCATTATTTTTGGGTTTCCATTGATGCAGGAAAATACCGTGACAGTGCCCCTTTACCAGCTAGTAAGTCTGTGCATTTTCCCACCCACGTCTCATTACTTATTGCCCATTCACATGTTTTTATTGTGTGTGGAGGAGACTGGGTGAGTGAAAACTTGTCTTGGTGAGTGCAGCTTGATGGTCACTCACCCAGATGGCAAGTGGTCCAAAATTTTAGTTTACAGCCCTCAAGTATTGATAATAACTTTAAACCAACAGTACAATATATTTCAAACTATAACAAAATTTAAGACTTCGCACAATTTGGTCAAGCAGCATACTTATATTTTGTAGTTCTTTTCATATGACTCACAGCTTACAGACTTCAACTGCAATATGTGTCAATCAGGGAGTGCATACACATTTATCCATAATTTTTTAATTATTATTTAATGTATGCATACATCTTTTTATTTTCTTGTTTTTATTTTTTCTTTTGCAGCCTGTTTAACAAATTAACACTTTTATTTCTGCACATTTGAATAAGTTCAGAAACATTTCACTTCACATATATTTATTAGCCAACCAAGACTTTCAGCAGTCTTTTTAGACTGGGGAAGATGTTTAATTTTTCTCTCTCTTTGACCTTTGACCTGTTTAAAACACACTTCAGTAAGAATGAAAATATTTGGAGGCTTTTAAAAGTTTAAAATTAGTCAGGGTCTGTTTGCGCACAATATTCCAAAGCAGAATTTATCCAGTAAATGGAACTCTGGCACACCAAGATCTTAGAGTACCTGTTAAAGACAAAAATTGTTGTTTTTACTTTATGCAAATTTTACACACTCAAATCAAGAAATTTACTTTTATGGGCTGTAAATATGGTTTTGGACTAAATTGAGGTAGATTTTTTAACAGCAAAGTAAGTTATCCTGCTACCAAAAACAAAAGTTTTATAGGTGAGTAAGAGAAAATATCAGCAAAAACAAACAGGGTTCTCTAAAACCAATATTCATTTGCTTCATGTCAATTACCGTATATTTTATTGCTTGACAAGATAATGACCTTCATCAGCTGTAAGATACTCTCATTAGAATAACGTAGAATTCTATTGAGAACTAAGAAATGTTTTCTTTGCATGCAAGCTCGTAAATATTTTCTTTTTCATCATTCAAACTAATTCCTTGAGGTCATCACCTTGGAAATTGAGCATTCAATCCTTGAGAAATAGTCTTGTGACCCACACAACTTTACAGTAACAGCAGTGAAATGCTGGCTTCTAGCATTCTCAGCCCCAAAAACCTCTTTGTTATTCATCTTTGCTTGACAAATGACTATCAATTTAATTGTTGATAAGAACAAATTATGGGACTTCCCATCAAGAACTATAGAGAACAAATTTATCTGTCAGATACTACAAACCCGCACTGACATTGCATTTTCAAGTTAGAAACCTAATGCTGATTCACAGAACACCCACACTGAGGTCTACATGCATGATTTGACATCTGAGATCATAGACATTTTATGTCTTGGTGTGCTATATGCAAATCATTTTTGACCACCCAACAACAAAGCTGACGGATTTACCAAACAGTCGTATGCACATTTTAAGAATCTGTAGCTTGTAGACAATTTTACAGGAAATAATCTTTCTAGTAAGTTTTTCGTTTGGATTGCTTCACTCTGCTTCAAAGGATGCAACCTTATAAAAAGTGTACTTCTCTCACTGCCTATGGTTTTCAGCTGGCCTCGTCTGCATTTAAAAAATGAGATTAATTACAATTCTGAGGACTTTGCAGCTGTAATTTTTCACAAATTAGCAGGCTCAATCTCCACATGAAAACAGTGAAGCCATACATGTCACCAGCAGGGTTTTTACACCTTTGTGTTGAGGCCACACCCTTTAAAATATTAGGCATTAATTTTTGGCCCCATACAAGAATCCTGGCACAATGGTGCTCCCACTCAAATAATGTCAAGCAAATAACACAGTGTGCTTGTTGTCAAAACAATTTCTTATCTGGGATAAGACAAGTTTGACAAAGTAAATTATATCCTGGATGACATTCCTCGTATATGATCTCCTACCTTGATTAACAATGGACTCTATTTAACACTGCGGTTGATTATAGATTCAAACAGTCGCACACCAACAGCGCTGAATTATTGTCGTGTAACGAGATGCAGGACCTACTCTTCATAGGGAACACGTTTTTACTTTTTACAGACACACACACACAAGCTTGCTAACTAATCAAAAGAGGACTTAACATGAACAAGCAATTGTCATTTACTGCCAAAGATTCACAATATTTCAAAGTGAGGGACATGTTTGTGCTTCCCCTGCAATCTACCGGTTATTCACACAATCATATAACTAGCATACACTTACCTACCTTTGAAATGCATTTGCTTTATTTATTTGCTATGGAAATTAAGGGAGAATTCAGAGGAAAATATTCATTAAATTTTATTATCATTTGCATAAAAAATATGTCCCATGAAGCTTACAGAAAATGTTTCAAAATTCAGGCTTTCAATGCACAAAAATCCTTTTGTATTGCAATAAAATCGTACAAGTATGCAAGAAGCTTTATATGAACGGGAAAGATTGATTACTGTAAACTATTATAGCTTTGTAGCTTTTCCCCTTCAAAAAGAAAAGAAAAAACATCTGCTTCAACACTTTTTGATTCATGAGCTAAACCATTACAGATTTGCATTTGGCAAAGCCATATCTTTCCTAAATGGCTTGTTTGGGGATCACTTTTGAAGGACATTGTTGCAATTTTTGGAGCCTAAAGTTACAGGGGTATCCAAATACATCACGAGTGTCTCAGCCGTTATGAAGAATAAGAAATTATGCCGGATTTACCTGAATATACTGCTGTGCGCTCTGAAGTAATGCTAGAGTGGTCGCTTTCTGATGCTCTGGTGGGGAAGGCACCAATTCTTTAAGTAGTTCTAGACAATCCCTAAGATGAGCTCGCCTAAAACGAAGGAAATGGAACGATGGAAAGCCATTTAATAACATAATATTTTATCATCAAGCTAATGAAACCTGCTATTGGGGTGAAAACAATGGTTTCACAGTGTTTTCAAACTCACCCGCCCACGAAAGCTTGAATATAAACGAAAACTGACGATGTTTTTCACCGAAATTTCTGAGATGGCGTGATTTAATAAAAGGGGAAAATAGGATAGCACGCTTATTAAACTTTGGATAGTTTGAAAATGGTTTTATCTAAGCAAAGGTGAAACGATTCAACATTTCCGTGTAATTCTTAAGCCTAGAAAACTAGCTTCGTTTACCAACATGTCATGTTTAGCTGACGAGAGAGGCGGAAAATTTTTCGGGCAGGTACCAGGCAAAATAATTGCCTTTACCATAAACATTCACAGAAAACCAGAAGCGAAAAATTTTGGCGCCTAAATCCAGGCGAGACATCTGCGCGCTGCAAAACCAAAACACCTTGCTCAGCCTGGACTTACAACAGATCCAATTGGAATTTTCATGTTTAAACGAGGCCAGTGCAAGATCAGATTTTCTTTTCATGGAAAACCATAATGTTTGACGCGTGCATACGTATTCAACTTGGTATGCATTTCGCACGTGCAATCTGTTGTTTTGGTGAGCCACGTGGCAGAGAGGAACATTTGTCGAACGGAAACCTCCTACCGAACCGCGCAAATAAAAAAAATTACAATTCGCCTTAAAAATCGTTTGCCTTCAGAATGAAACTACTTGCCGGTTTAAGCTTATTCTAGGTTAAGTGGTTAGTCTTATGTACTTACCGGTTTTTCTCCAACTGGTTGTGTGTCGTACGGCTGGTAGCATTGACAGTGGGTTGTAAAGAAAGTAAAATGGTGCATAAACAGAAACAAAAAGCTGTTCGTTAGTCAGCGAACTATCTAAAAATGCTTATATAACACAATAATAGCGGAAAAATCACCAGTTTACGCGAAATAAATGACTATTCTACATTAAAACTGGGACGAGGTAGAAGGTACAAAATTCTCTGAAGGAGACTCTCATGTTTATAAAACATACATGAACTGGAAGCTTCAAAGCACGAAAGCAAAGCCGCGAGTGGTATTCCTCACGAAAATTGAAGCCCACACTTAACGGACATCGACGAAAGCTTAATTGGTATGGCAAGTTTTAAACATGGAAGTTTTAAACCGAAACGAACACTGTATATATAGCCCACGCTGCCAGGTCTTGGGGAATACCCGGGGAGCAAGCCCTCGCAAAGAGCACGAAGATGCTTATTTCAGCAAATCAATTTCAGGCGCACTTTGGTCGGCAACTGAAAATACTTGTTCATTTCATGTTCTTGTTAACACGCTAACACGCCTTAAAGCGCATTCATGATGTCCCCAAAGATAGAAAAGGCCGTTAAAGTACTTCACATCTGCTGTGTACATAAGGTACACCGAACAAAACATTGGGCGCCATAATCTCAAGCACAAAATTTTCAATACAACACACGCTACGTGGCGGAAGGCAGTAAACGACCACTTCCACTGTGAAACGTAGAGCAAAAATGTCATGATTCGCTTACCTGTAGCTCGGTGAACGTTTCGTTGGCTTTCTGTCGCGTTTGACAGACGCCTGACTCTGCTTCTTCGCTATAGTTTGGGGCGGAAAGAGGATATTAGCGGGGCGTGAGAACAACATGTGCAACGAATTTTTCGCAGGGAAACGAGCAAAACTTACCTTCATCCCTTTCTTCGATTATTTTAGCAGCTTCTAGAAGCTGTTCGATATTCATGGCTTTTGTCTGGGTGAAAATTTCGCGAGCCAAAAACGAAATTCACAAGAGAAATTTTTATCTGCATGTGCTGTACACGGATGGTAAATATTATCAAAACGAAAACAAGATATGTGTCACGCGCCCAAACGTCATGGAAATCACACGCCAATCCGAACAATCTGATTGGTTGAAAGACAATAGAAAAAATCACGAGGGACTGGAAAGTGAGAACCGAACCAATCAAATGAGACGAAATATAACGTGTAAATTCACATGGTTGTTTCGGTGTTCCACGTGGGACGAGCTTTTTAAGGAAACTCGACAGAAACGCTGACGGCTTTTTGCAAAAGTGTGCGAAAGTTTACGTTTATTAAAAAAGTACTTAATTGATCGTCTTTTTGTAAACCGTGTTAAATTTTGACGTGACAAACGTATTGATTTTTTGGGCCACCGTAATTTTGACTACGGTAACAAATTGTGTTTTGGACAGAAGGGGCATTATTTTCTGTGTCAAAGCGATGAAAGGCTGTACTGAAATCGTACAGTGACATAGATCCCAAGGGAATGGTCAATTAAAATTGTGCGCTGAATTTACGTTTATCCGGTGGGCTTGTTCAGACAAGTAGGAACTTGTCCAGAATTTTCGCCCACTCAGTGACAGTTCGATGTACGTGAGATCCTTCAAGAGCTCGATTACGTAAAAAGAGAAAGAGAGTATTTCCATAAACCAAGTTGGCACGCACCTTTTCGTGCAGTTTGAAGTAATTTCCATTTCATCTATTGCTCCCTTGGGATAGCCATAAAACTACTCTGGCGCGCTTTTATCGTTGAAAACCGTTATTAAACGAATTTCTTGACAGGATTATCAAATGATCGAGGCTCTTTTGTATCAATATTTGGTTTGTAATACCAGATCTGTTGAATTTATGTGGCATTGGAAATTTCGTATATATGCCACGCACCATGTCTTGTTATCTGATGTTCATCGTCTGAAGTGAAAATTTATAAAACAGTACCTTCAGGTAAACAGAGTCGGTATTTCATGTGATAATATTCCCAATGTGAGGTCTGTTTGTGTATATTTCGATAGTTGTACATCGGAAATGTAATGGATAAGACATCGCTCTCATAACCCAATAATCGGAAACAACAACAAATTTATCTCAGGAAGTATTAAAAAACAGGGCTTTACTTTAAAGAACTGAACATCTCTTGGTTGGATCATGATGAATGCTTTCGTGTCAAACTTGTGAAAAATTAAAAGGCAGAAGAAAAACCTTAATTGCACTCCATGTCGTTATGACGACCCGAGAAAACCCCTTTCAATGCAAAACGCGCGCGATCAACCATGACAGTGTTGTCAACACTTCCACTTGAGACCTGACTACTACAGAAATATCGCAGTCAGTTGTACCAATAAATTTTAGTTCCTTGCTTTGCATTTGACAAGTTAGTGGTCTGGTGGTACGTGTCTGGAAAGAAAATTTTAAATGGTAGAGAGCGTGCGTCTTCACCCGTCTCCGAAAAAAAAATACTGAGAATGTCGCGTCAGAAGTACGCGCCGGACGGAATGGCAAACGGTTCTGCGGGTTCAGTATTAATATTGTTTGCGCTGTTCGGGCCTGTCCACCTCTGTCTGGCTGATTACAAAAGAACTCGGCAGTGCGGGAAAAATTGCGATCAGTTCACGCAATCGCAATTTTTATTTAGGATCTCTGGCATATATTTCTGTTGGAACATGAAGCGTGATCGGAACATTTTACGACAGATTTCACCTTGGCCTGTTATCTCTGAAGTTCTGTATTTTAAAATTCGTACTGATAATGTTTCTCGTGGTTGATCTCCCGGCGCGGCTCCAGAAGGTTAGAATTTAATAGTTTAAAACGTTTCCAAAACCCACTTCGTAAAATTAAAACTTATTTTGTTATCTCATCCCTGTTTGATCATCATTCTCTTTGTTGCTTCTTGTCTTCCAAGTGTATGCAAGGAAATTCGTATGCAAAAATAAGTCCTTTTAATCAATTCAAATACTCCGGACAAATACCACGTTTGTAAATACACTGTGTCTATATGACCGGTTGTAAATAAGGTTACACTTTTACAAAGCTGTCTAAATAGTTTTCTGGAGATCGCGGGAAATTTCCGAACAACAGTTCTATTAATCCTTTCCTTTCACCGGACCCAACACTGCAGGTTTCTTGTTTTGTCTGTAGAGACCTGTTAGCGGTTAGCCGCCATCTTGAAAACGGTTTTTCTGTAGGAATCTGTAGCCTGCAGGGAAACTCGAATAATTTTCGCAAAAATACGGTTCATTTCGAAATGTTTCGCTCATGCAACCAAATTTATTCAATTTGAGGTAATTCACAGTCCTACTAGCATAATCTGCATGGACTCCAGATTTTTTCCGCTGACATTGCAGACTTGGCAAAAAAACTGTAATTTAAACGGCCTTCTGTGTTCTCCTGAAATTTATCGTTTCGGAACTGAGCTATTGGACTGAAAGAGGTCATTGATTGCTTTTGTTATGCATTTCTGTGTTTACTTTTAATTTCCACCTTCCGTGCGGTAAGGTTTGACCTCGCTTCAGAGCTCTTGTACGTAAAGACTGTAAACTGATGGCTAAATTTAGAGTTCTGATCGATGAAATATTGGCAACTTTACAGAAAGAACTCAGGTAAAATTATAAAACGCAAAACAAGTCGAAAGAGAAATTTCCAACACTCTAATAGACCAATTTCGATATTTTAAAATTCAGCCTAAAACAATAGATCTCAGCACGAGGCTCCGGGGTATAAATTCTAGAGTTTGTGGGATTTATTCCCCGGAGCCTCGCAGTGATGTCTATTGTTTTAGCTGAATATTAAAATATCGAAATTGGTCTATTAATGAACTAAGATTTTATGCTGATTATGCAAAAAAACCTCCCTCCGGTTTATATTGGTCTACGGCTTAAATTTTCAAGTTCTGTTCTCTCTGAGAGATCAGCATATTGTGTTAGACGCCAAAATTGATGGTTCTTATAAATTATTATTTACAAACGCAATTGTGGAATCAATATCATCCCAGGCAAACAACATTGAAAGTATTCCGTCAAAAATGTTCTGTAAGGGCTTTCGATTTAATTCTTTATTAACCACAGTCTCGTACGGACGTCTTTCCATGAATTTCCTTTCTGGGCAAATACCGGCACAGAAAACTGACGGTTTTGTCGGCGAAAATGTTGCGTGTATGCAAGCAAGAGCTCTGTTCAGTGTTATTATCCGGGGTATTGTTCAGAATAATCGAGATACAACAGTCCACTCCAGCTATTGAAATCGATTCTTTTCAGCCGAACACCGAATAACGAACAGAAAGCTATTGAAAATTTACTACATTCATTGCAGAATGCATTGCAATATTCATGGCAAGAGTTTGATCTTTTCAATACCCAAACTTGCCATCTGGCCTGCTCTTATTTTGCATGCGTCTGTTAACGGAAATCAGAGGGATTAACACTGACTTTAACACCGGAAATTTTTAATCAACAATCCGTTTACACAATGCCTGTCCAGGCTTTATTACAGTTTATAATGTACAGCACCAGTACAGCACATTTTAGCTTCAGCTCACGTCAATGTTTGCACACAACATTTTACAGGGTAATCGATCTCTTTGTCTTTAACTTCCTAATGCAGACGTCATCTTTCAGGGGTTTAGAAGTCGTCCGTGTTGGTTCAATTTTATAATTAGGATCCAACAAGGGGTTGAAATGAACTCGAGCCCCGCCTCTGCCTCCTTTCACGTTTATATCTTTCAGTTTAGAGCAGCATATCTCACCTCCGCCCAAACACCCTTACAGAAGTTCCCATTCACCCAACGTCCTGAAAATTTCAACTTAGGCCAGAGTTACATTTCGATATTTGTTATGGGCGCGGACAAAGTTGTAATTTTTAGTATGTTTTATGTTATGTTTTGATTGTCGCGATCGCGTACTTTGCTGAACGTGTTCCACGGAATGTCTGGCATCTCTGAATCACTTGATTACAGTAAACAATAGCTATTGAACTACGGGCCAATGTCAAGTCTCATAACATGGGCAAGTTCAACATGAACAAGATACAATCAATCTGGGAAATTGTTTGTATCTAACCGACTATGTGAGGTTTGCACTTGTTGGCGATGAACTTTATAAAATGAACCCAGTTTGACACTGATGTATAGAGAGATCAGAACCGATTTATCCTACGCTGTCGTGGATAAATGCTATCCCTGGGCAGACATACAGTGCGCTCATATCATAGGACCCCCCACAGTTGGAAAAAACTGATAACTCAGTTTCTTCTCCTGTCCTGTATGCTTTCAAATGCTAACCTTGGTATCTAAGATGTCTGATACAATCTAAGATACGAATTTACAGGAAGTTTAACGGACGCAGTTTTCAGTTCTTCTACTGTAGTTATTATGTTTTTTTGTTTTGATTAATTCGTGTAGGCATTTCACCTTCGACCTGTCAAAATACTATCAGGGCTTTCAGTTTAGATTAATGGAGTTTTCCTGGCGTAATATTTGTACAATATCAACACTTCATGCTTCATAAAATAAAAATTAAATTTCCTTCAAGTGCTAAAACACTAAGTACAGTAATGAAATATTGGACAGTGTGCTTTATACATTCAATTTGACAGATGTCAGACTGTTCACAGCCGCTCTATTTTTTCAACGCAACAGAAAGCGCACGAGCAAAAAACACAGAGAGCCTCACGTTTTGCGCCGGAGTCCAGTTCTCTCGCGATTCATTCACCGTGTTCGCCGATCGAAGAAAAATACGAAAAAATAGCGGACTGTGAACAGTCTAGAAAGATGTAAGCTTTACGCGATTGATTTAGTAAAGCTGGGCTTTATTAGTTTCGAAAACTAAGTTAGGTAAGAAGGAAACAAGAAAACAGTCCTCTATTAACACTATAAAGTGTTTCTGAGCTTTAGAATGACCCTTTTAGAAAATAGCTAACGTTACTATACAATCAGTACAAACATTTATGTCTACAAAATTCCGCTGGAAATCTGCCAGTATAAGAAAATCAGTACACTGATCAATTAAATAGCTAGCCGGTGGGTCTGTTTTCCGTTTTTTTTTTTAGGTCAAGCACGTATTATACAATTCAAGCCTCAGTTGACGAACTAGGCCATGCAATCAAACACGGCTTTAAAGGATGGCCAATATTACTTTAAGCGTGCTATATGGAGTGGGCCCGCCACACCTTACCAAGGCGGGAAGCGTGATTCGATAAAACAGCAGATAACAGGAAGGACATAGCGAAACGATTCTGATAAAGATATATCAGCCTAAATTCCGTAAGATTGCTTAAATTCGTTTGTCCAAATTTCCACAGTCTGTTTTGCTCGTTTGCTTGCTCTCGTCTGTTCTTTGTCAGTAACCGAACACTTTCAATGAAACAACATTTTACTTTGATCAGGGGCTGATTTTGGGGGAGGGTGCAGGGGGTTCGCATCCCTCCTCTCCCTGGGATGATCTGCGACTTTCTAATTAATGTAACTGTTTTCGTCACCCGTCAATTACGTCATTCCTTAGCGTTGCACCCCTCCGGAAAATCCTGAATCCGCCCCTGTTGATTTTAGTTTTTTTTGCATTGAACAAGAGTTTTTATAATTATTCGCCAACTAACCATCATGCATCGCGGATCTCCATTATTGGATTGACGGAGTTTTTTTGTATTATACGTCTTATTGTATGCAAACCCCTGAACGATATTTTTAGGACGCGAATGTCACGGCCATGAAATACTGCTTTACCGATCCCTGCTGATCAACGATAAATTGCATATAAGACTCGGTGCAACTAGAAACGAGGTTGGACTCGGCGCGTTTCGGTGGGATCTCGCAATGATAACATTTTTTTTTCGTAACGGTTAGCCTTCAATATAACGCAGGGAATTAGTCTTCCATAGCAATTCAATCATTTTATCGAGAAAACAGGGAAGGGCTGAGCTTTAAAATAACAGTTTGTTTTAAATATATGAAAAAATCTTACTACTGACAAAAGGCAACATTTATGTTCAGTGCGAAAACGTGTTTTCTTCCTCTACAGATATCTGAAAGTTCACTGTCACTTTGCTAATACCTTGTAGACACTTGAAAATAGTCAAAATTTTGCAAGAAATCAAACATTCTACGCAGACGCGATCTTGAAAACTTATTTACATAGACAGCAAAAGCTTCCGTGGCCTATACCAACAAGACTTCAGCGTTATTAAAACTTGGCATAAAAAATGAAATGGTTATTACGGTGAATTTTACTAAGCCTGGTTTTCACTATCGACGGAGTCGGAGTCGTAAGCGGAGTCGTACGACCTAGTGAAAATCGAAAATCGGAGTCGCTAGTGGAATCGGAGCCGGAAGAATCAGAACATTTCCATTTGAAAACTAAACTGGGTTTAGTATTTTGAATGTTCACAGCATTGATATTCCTCCCAAAAAAGATCGACCTAAGACAGATGAATTTGATAAAAGTTGTTAGTATATTCTCAGCTCCGACTATTGCATTTCTAGCTTTTTGATTGGCTAAAAAACTCCGACTATGAGCCAATAGTCGGAGTTTTACGTCATGTGGAAAATAGTGCGTCAAGTTTTTATTTTACGCTTTGTAAAATTGTGAAAATAAAAATCGGCGGCAAAACCCGGTTTGAGAATTTACTAAAACAATTATTCCATTCGCCCTTGTTGGATATGAAGTGATTATAACCAACTCGCGCTACGCGCTCGTTGGTTATTTTATCACTTCATATCCAACGCGGGCTCATGGAATAATTGTTATATATTCCGGGTTTTCAGTTCCACAAATCCGGTCCCGTGATTTCGTTGCCCCAAAACAGGATGAGCCTGCAAACTTGTAGCCAGCTGGCATTCAAAATGGCGGACACAGTTCCATCACTCGGGTATCCGAAGTTTTCCCTCAGTGAATCACGATTTGATCAGGTAATAGTCTTGTTTTCCTACACCAGCAAACTAAATAGTTAGATTTTCATAAGGAAGTCACTGAAATTTCGAAATGGTGTGATCTTTTGCTTGTACGATGGTATTAATCCGTACGATCTGCACAAATTTTTGCTTACCGCGTTGCAAGCGCTCAACTTTTCGTCGTCTTCTTTACTTTAAAGACAACATACTTGGGAAGATATAAACGCTGCCTTGATGTAACAGACCCTAGAACTTTGTTTGTTAGTGAGGTAAGTTCATCTGCAGAGCCGTTCATTTGATTATTTCTAAGCTCTGTAAAATGAGGCAAGGTACATCATGTAAAATGACAGGTGACAGAAGTTTGCGGGTCTTTCTGTGCGTACCGTATGCAAATGTAGTCACCTTGTTTTACCTTTGTTCATGACAATGAAAATGACAGACAGAATTTACCATCTCATTTGACGTGCAGTCCGTACTGCGCAATGCAAACTGGGCAATCTCCGCTTGCGATGTTTATCAAGTGGAATGTAAACAAGCCAAAATGAACCTCGACGATATTCCAAACCGACATTTCAACTCATCAAAAACTCCCAAACGAAACGACCCGTAATAGCGGACTCAAAAACTTCATGTATGCAGTTACCAACGTGTAACGTATCAACAAATTCAAAACACAAATGTAAACAAATCCAGAGACTGCGCAGTACGGACTGGAAATGGCCTTAACCCTTTTGCTCAGTCTCGACCCCAGAGCACCAAGAACAAAGACTCTGGCCAGGACCGATGTGCAGGGTGTATTGTTTTGATTTTCGGCCAATCAGATTAAGCGAATGTTTTTAAACAGTTCTAGGCTACAGAAATTAAATGTAACTCGTGGCACAACCAAGGTGGCAGCTAGCATATGATAAGCGTGTTACACAAAGTACTGGTTTAAGCGTCATATATTCCTCACTAAATGTATTCTTCGTTACCTGGCATGCGTTCTCAAAAGACCCAAGAACTTTTCAGACCCGAAAATCCATTTGCAAAAATATGAACCGCTCATTCCACAAAGCTGTTATTTTAACATGTCTTTAAGATGACAAATTTTTAACTTATAGCAAAGTTTCACGCTTTGAAGCTTCTTTGTTTTCAAAATACAAAACAGGGTGGCTGTATTAGGGTAGGGTTAGATTTCACAGATACATTTGCACTTCTAATCAGCTGTATTGAGTAAATTCTTTAATAAACATCCAGAATGCAGAACATTCACTCGCTGCATACAGTACTAACCAAGGAACTTTGACATACCTGCCAACTCTCCCGGTTTTGGCGGGAGTCTCCAAGTTTTTTATCAAATCTCCCGGTTAGAGCACCAAATCTCCCGGGAAATACCTACCATGGCTTTTTCAAAATTTTTCATTAATTTACGGTAGTTGTTTTTGAGTTGCCAGGAAGGAAAATAAAACTAGAAGTGGATCTAGTGGTCTTATTTGAGCTGTTCTTGATCGGGAAACGAAACAAAACAAAAAAAAAAAACAGATCAATTAAGGCGACTCGCTTTGACCTTCGGGCGACAAGAAAATTGTATGTTTTTCACTCCATGTAGTGTTCACGAAAAGTCTTCTCAATGCATACTTCATGTAGCATACTTGAAATGTCTTATTAAAAATGAAGATTTCTAGACGTCTCCAGTTTTTTATACTCTGCGGGTTGGCAGGTATGCTTTGATGAGCATAACTAGATTCTAAAATCAAGACAAGAACAGACTTGGCCGTACATATCCTTCTCAAAAACATCATGTCACATTATGTTAAATATTGTTTCTCAAGAAACGTAAATATGACCAGCGGCCACATTCTGAAATCCCAACCCGCATAATCCTAATTTTACCCTGTCAATTCGGCCACTCGAACCAAATACGCATTCATAATTATTACAAGTACTGTCTTTGTAGCATATGTGTAACCTGATACAGGGTATACTGAGTGTATCCTTATAGCAGTGAAAGGTTTAAGAAAATCGTAAGTACTGTCATATAATACTGTTGTGTACAATTTCATTTTACTCACAGGGAAAACTTCAAGAATCTGTAAAGCTGTTGAAGCAATTTGAAAATGGGATATTTCCACAGGGAACAACAGATCAAAAGGTAAATGGGTCACAGAATCTCCCAGGTCTGACGAAAAATGCATAAAATATGAGTTTTCATTCACTCTTTGGCCAATTTTGGGAGGAAATTGTTTGAAACATTGATGCATAAATTTTTTGTGGGTGAATTGACAGAGCTCTATTTTTAACTCCATTTTGAAGGTGAGAAGAGATGTCTTGATGCAAAACTGGCAGTCTCTCGGATTCCAATTTTTCAAGGCTAGATCTCATTCTGCTGGCTTTTCGTTTTGTGTTTGGGGAAAACATTTACCTGTTTCTTGTGGTTCCCAGCAGCAATCTTGGGGATTCCACCTCCTTGCTTCCTCTTTGCTTCCTGTTGAGTTGCTGTCACTTTTTCTCCCTGGTCCTCCCCTCAGTCACTATATATGTGTCATCAATTCTGGGGAAAGAACTGAGCATACAAGAGGAAAAGTCTGATCTCTTAGGCTATTCCAGCATTAATTTAATGTTTTGTTTTCCTTTCTTGTGTGTATAACTTCAAAGTTGTGGGAGGCAAGAAAAATTAAAGAGGTAACTATTGAATAGACTTTGGAAAATTTGACATATTTGATTATTTGCACTGATGTTCTCCAGCATCCAGCATTCAGAGGGTCAAGAAGACAATGATAAAAATTGTTATTTGTAACAAGTACATGTTGGGTGGTCCATATGGCCTGTTCGTTCTTTGACTTGAATCAAGCTTACATATTTCTTGACTTACTAGACAATATACTTTCTTGTAAATATCCTCTCAGTACATGTCTTGAAACAAGTTACTTACAATACCCCTACAGCACACTGCTTACAATTTGTTGGCAATACAGGGCTTTCAATAAGATCTGCCAACTACCAAAGCTCAATGAGAAATAAATAGTTATTACCAGTAAATTCCACTCTGAAAGATAAATAGGGATACGACAAGTGTCTAGAAAGGGTCTGTGATGAGAGCGGAAGTTATGGGTGAGGTTAACGAAGAGACATCTTGCCCTCCTATTGTAAGCTGAGCTTATTGGCGCTGCATGGATCTCATTCACACAAACCAATACCTTGAGAAAAATTAATAGAAAAAGTGATTGTTTGAAATCTAGCCCATGTTGGCCTCACTGTACTTCATTCTTGCTCTGTTTCCAGGCCATCATTCACCCAGATACAGGCAAAAAGGTTTTGATGCCATTTAGAATGTCAGGTTTGCTCATTAACAAATTATTAAATTTTGATGATTACCAATAATAATATATATATTAATTAACAATTGTTTGAAGACTTGAATAGTACTGCTTTCACATTAGAATATGATTTAATTTGTGAGAAACAGTTTTCTCATCTCTGTTCCAGGTTATGTTCCTTTCGGGACAGTAACGGTTAGTGAATTATGTTTACATTCTCTTAGTTAACTCTTAACTTAAAATTATTATTAGTTTTTTTTCATTATTTTATGGCATCAATTGATATGTATGTTGCTTTTAACAGGAGAATAAGGGAAACACTGAAAGGTTTTTTCGAAATGTGATACTAGTTTCATAACAATCCGGTATTCGAAACTCTCAACTAGCTCCTAATATAAATAAATTGTTACTTAACTCTCAAAATTTGTGTGTTTTGATGCCTTGTCTGCTCAACAAATCTGCTGAGCATGTATGTTTTTCAAGAGACGTTTACTCTTGGGTAGCACCAGTAGTCAAAGGATTAAGCGGTCAAAGTGTTTTCCCTTTTGTGAAAGTTTTCAAGCTGAATTTTTTGTGTGTAATATCCTTCAGGTTGTAGGAATGCTGTTGCCAGCACCATCTTTGAGGACGGTTATATTTTGGCAGGTATGTTCATCAGAAAAAAATAAAGGTAAGAAACGTATTCATCATTAAAAGATGCAAGCTACTCCGTACTTGGAAAAAGTTTCTGACTAAATCTCCCAAATGTAATGAAACTTGTGACCTTGTGGAACTCTGATCAGCTCTTAATCATCATTATCTCTTTTCTCGCAACATTCTTCTTCCATTCCAGCCTGTCTCTGCCTGCAACCTTCACACTCCAAGGGCATAGCCAAGGGGGAGGGGGGGGGGTGGGTGTCCTGGGGTGTCCGTGACCCCCATTTGTGAGGTATTTTTTAAGTAAGCAAGTAAAACACAGTGTGGATGTCGACATGACAAACTGGTGAGCACAATGGGTGTGACCCCCCCCCCCCCCCGCTCTTTGAAAAATCCTGGCTATGCCCATGCGCTGTTCCTGTCTTTCCATCCTGGCTGTCGCCTCTCTTCCTCCACTGTCTGTCAATCATCAGCGCCACACCATCACTGCTTGAATTTCGCATGAGAATGTTTTCAGTTTCCACTGAGTTTGTAATTAAGTCCAAAGGGCTCAATCCAGTGGTCTCCCACCGCCATTTGATTTGATTTGGACTTCCACGTGCTAACCAAATGAGTGACATGGAGCAAGTCTAGCTCAACCCGTGCCAAAAGAATTCAGAATTGCTTGCCAACTCAGTTTTGTCATTGACTCATAAATATATTTCTTGTGATCTTCTAAGCTTAAGATGTCATCACTTGTAGAACTGTCCCAAAACTTGACTACAGACTCGACGTTATTGTTTGAATATTTTAGTGGATGAACCAAAGCCACAATGCAGCCGTGAACTACTCTAACAGAAATGCAAGCAAGGTTAGAATATATTTTTATGCCAATTTGCCAAAATAAATAGTTTCAAAAATGAACGGGTGTTTGCTCCAGTAAGATCCAATGTAACGAATAGATTTTGCCCTTTTTGTTTCATCTTTAGCCGACGCCAACAAGCAGGTTTTTACTGAGCTACTTTGGAGCTGTAACAAGTGCCGTCACAATTGCTGTAAGCTTACAAATTAATTTAACCTTGTTTGTGTGGAATGATGTTTTCAACATGATTATTTCCACTGATCACCTTGTATCATTCCCACCAGTTTGTGATGATAAATGGTGGATGTTCTTGCCTTACAGCTTGGACTCACTACTCTTGTTAAAAGAGCAAAGATTTCCAATCCGTCCATAAAAGCTTTGCTTCAACGGTTGGTCGCCTATCCCGCCACGGGTAAGATTGACAGCACCTTATCAATGGGTAGTCTCCTTTGCAGCCGTTATTAGGGTCGTCACGCAATGCTCCTCCCCACCCATGGAATCAATGGGTTTCCTTTTTCTAGCTTGCTATTTGGTAAGAAAGCTTGTGCGGCATTGTTATAACATGCTTTTACTCAGCCAATCAAAGCCAGTCGTGACTGGGCTTACGCACGTTTCCCGCGCTTAGAAAACGAGGCCTTTTCGGCTTGGAATTCTGATTGGTTCCTTGCACTGTATGCGCGCGCTACGATTGGCCAGGTTGGTTTTGGTTTCCGCGCTATTTTCCGCGTTTATAAATTTAAAAGCGCGGGAAAAGTCAAAGTGAAGGTGTAATTGAGGCTGCATTCGTTTAGAATGATCCGGATCAGAATCACTGATCCACGATAAGTCGGATCATGGTGTATCAAGGGTTCTGATGAATCCACTCTGGGCAAGGATTCACCGTTTCCTTAAAAGTTTGTGATCTTGGATCCTGATCCGGATCACTCCAAAGGAACGCACCCTGAGTGACCCATTCTGTGTACTATTTCTACCATTTCAGTTTTCTTTGTTTCCCCTCGTCTTGTAGCAACTGCAAACATTTGTAATGTAGTCCTGATGAGAAACCACGAGCTTTTCACGGGAATTGAAGTAAAAGACAAAGATGGCAATGTTGTGGGAACTTCAAAAATAGCGTCTCGAAAGGTGCATAAATTAGAATAATTAATATTGGGAAACAATATAATATGGGTCGTTTCTCCACAAAGGTGACAAATCCCTTGCATCCTCTTTTTTGTTTCTGGCTTTATTTGGAACTAAGGATTTTCTGTCTGAACCTTTCTGGTTCTTTTGAGAACATCGCGTAGAAAAACTCGGACTGAACTCTGAGGTGGATTAAGGCATAAAATACTAGTTGCTTTATTTGAAATGTAAAAAGGAGATGTTTCGTGTTTCTCTCTCTTTACAGGCCGTGTTTGAAACAACTCTAACCCGAATTCTTCTTCCTTTGCCTGTACTCGTTATTCCACCGTTTGCCATGCAGATTTTAGAAAGGTAGGACTGTCGTGTACTACACCAAAAATGCCGCAGGATTTTGAACTAAACCTTAATACAATCTTTGCCTCAGACAATGTTATATGATCAAAGTTGGAAGCGATGTTTACATGACGCGAGCCGCGTCTGCTACTAAAATCGCATGCGACAATTTTGCCGTCTAAATTTGTGCTGCCAGTTCGATATGCCACAAGGATCGGGTATTCAAGGATCGGGTATTCATGAGTTCTTGCTTTGTTCTTTCATCACAGGACGAAGTTTATGATGTCGCGCCCCAGACTTCATCTTCCCGTTCAAGCACTGGTTTGTGTTGCAGCTTTTGGATTTGGTCTTCCTCTGGCGATCGCTCTCTTCCCTCAAACATCCGAGGTGGGAATATTGCCCTTATAAAAGAATTACCTCATATTTACCGTAAGAATTAAAATCTCCGTATGGAATAGGTCAACGGAGAGACGTTAAATGAATGTAATTGCTCGCAAAACATGTTTCAGCCTCAAAGGTTTGGCTTTGTGCTGATGCAGTTTCGCGCGAAAATTGTCAGCCTTTTGTCAGCTGCCTTTACTACTCGGAAATGCGTCGCAAAGCACTCGGGCAATTTCCGACTTTAAATATCCAATCAAATGACGACGCGCGCACTCGATGGCACGCCGAAAAGTGCGGGGGAGGCTGCTTTGTAGATTATTTTTCAGTTGAGCTTTATATTGTTTGTTATTGTTATTTCAGGTTTCGCCGTCTGAACTGGAACCTGAAATTCAAATGAAGACGAATGAGACAAAGCTCTACTATAACAAAGGACTTTGAAATTATTTTCATGATTTGTATAAATCTAAATCTAAATGAAATAATGTAATAATCATTACATTTTGAAGGAATTGAACTGCAGTCGATATTTTTCCAATTGCCAGTAATATGTCTACAGCGACATTTTGTATATACTGAAGGTATAAATTTCTGTTCTTAGAAATTGAAATCAAAGTACAAAGTCACCTTAATGCAAATGGCTTTTTAGCGGTAGTGAAGGGTTTAGTGAATCATTTCGTATAATTTTTTATGTAAAAATGCACTACTGTTCATACAATTTAGTCCATAAATAAATAAAGTATGGCGAAATTAAAGGCCCGAATTCTTGACTGCAGTCCCCCAATCCCTGCGAGATTTGAAACTAAAATTCCTCACTGATGATGTAACTCCACACAGGTTTTTGGGGTGATTGTGAGTGGTGGCTGCCCGGTGATGAGTTTTCGCTCGCATCCAACAACCAATCAAAGACACCAACTAGGACTACGTCATCAGGATAGAATTAATTTTTCCGTTTTAACCTCGAAAATATCGCGAGTTCACGAACTGAGCGCGAAGTACCCTGAGCGAGCGAATCGGGTCGACCGGGTAGGGGGAATCGTAGGTGAGGGGAATAACCCCTCGTATTCTCTGTTTTACCCGTTATTATTTTATTCGCGCTGTTTCTCATGAAGGAGCCTAAGCGCGAACGGAGATGACATCATTCAAGCTTTGATCTTATAAAGAAAGAAGAACTGACAGTTCTTGTGCGCGTGGATGCATGTATGGTGGTTTTCAGTTTAATATTATAACCGTTTATTTATTTTTACGTTCCTTTTTATTTACAACAATATTCTCGTGATTAAAATTTTTCTGCTGCAAAAGGAAATATGTACAAACGCAGCTCAAAAGCGGCCCATTTTGAAGCCAAGCTGGGCAGTACAAAGCTTGAGCCGAGCTTAACAACGGAGGGCTGAAAGTTCGCTGAGAATCCTCCAACGATTCAAGACGGTTTTTTTGTTAAAAACCCTGAAACTCTCTCGGTACCAGGGAAACAATGGTTGAACGCGCGTCCACTTCCCTTCGAGGAGACCTGGGAGAATTCTGTCTTCTATTTTGGAGCGGCCTGCGTCTGTCCCTTGGGTAATTCCGCTAAAACCGACAAAATACAAACACATGGAAATAAAAGATCCGCTACATAGAAAGTAGACTGCAAAACAGTGGTCTCCTTCGCATCCTTTTTGGGTCGTCACGCAATGCTCCTCACTAAGTGGGGAAGAGCATTGCGCGACGACCCCAATAACGGCTGCGAAGGAGACAAGCAAAACAATCGTTTTCGGACGTTTACTCGGAAGGCGCGAAGCGCCGTAAGCGTGATCCTTGCGTGTAAAGCTCGCGAGACTTTTTTAGCGTCTCTCTTCTCCCTCGCCGTTTTTACACTCGCTCGGAACCTTCCGTTCTAATATTGACCGTAGCTCGCGTTCGCAAAAAACCAAAAATACGACTGTTTTGCAGTCCACATAGCAACTGGACCAACGGAATTTTTGCTCTTGGCAATAATAAAACTGGGGGACAAACGTCTCTTGCGTGAGAGCGCGTAGTTTCTTGAACAATTTTTGGATTCAAACTCGACGTATTCGAAATTAATCTTCAACATTCCAAGCTCGCGCAAACTCATATACTAACGAATACTTAACAATCATCCTGCGAAATCGTGCGGAATATCGCCTGACACTTAAGCCCCGATCAAACGGTCATGATAGTTGATGATAATATAATTTGGTTTTATCAACTGGGTTGATAATGTCAATTGGCCACCGTAAAGAGATTCAAGAGCTGACGTTTCGAGCGTTAGCCTTTCGTCGGAGCGAATCCGACGATTCGCGATTCGCGATTTTGCGATTCGCTCCGACGAAGGGCTAACGCTCGAAACGTCAGCTCTTCAATCTCTTTACGGTGGCCAATTGACATTATCAACCCAGTTGATAAAACCAAATTATATTGTTATACTTCCCACCGACCCAGCACCACAGTTTCTTTAGAAACTTACCTCCTCCATTCATAGTTGATGATAGTCAATGATAGTTCCAGCTATCATCTCCGTTTGAACACGAACTATTATGCACTATCATCAACTATCATTCACTTTGAACTTGTTCAAAATCTTCATGATAGTCGATGATAGTTTTCCCGTTTGAACACGCGCATAATAGTTGATGATAGTTCAAGGAGTTAAAACTATCATCGACTATCCTGGCTATCATGCGCCGTTTGATCGGGGCTTTAGTCGATGAGGCAGTGGCCGAGTTGGCTAAAATCAGGCGATATTCCGCAATATTGAGCAGGATAATTGTTTTATCTTTCAACAAATTGTCAATGAAGCGCATTTTACAGCTGGAAAAGTTTCCGTCACGTGGCACTTTGCCAGACTTCGGCTGATTATCGTTATTAAACATATATCGCAAGATATTTGTCAAGTACAGATGATGGATAACAATCGCTTCATGACCATATATGGGAAACGTGACAAATTTGTTGAATTATAATATACTATAAATAGTAACACACGAAACTGATACTGCATAACTTACGTCAGTGAGCTTCATTATCGTTCGCGGTTCTTTACACAGGTTTCTTTTCTACAATAAGTAGCTCGACCAATCAGATTGCGCAGATTTGCATTTTAAAAACCAATCAGAATCGAAGAAAATTTGGTTGTGAACTATAATTAACAAGGGCTACGGGTCAATAGCCCATGAGGGGATCGAAGCCGAGTGGGCTATTGACCCGTGGCCTTTTGAGGGCGACGGGTCTAATTGTTTTAGTATCACCCAACTAGTCGGTGAAAAAGGTTTAAATCTTCCTGCGAAACATCGCCAAAGCGCGAATACGTCGCCGTTTTGAAGACGACTTTCAACCACTGCACTCTAATGGCTTTTAGTAGAAACTCAGTTGTGTTCTATTGGAAATCCGCGAATCTGATTGGTTCTCCCACTGTTTTCTATTCGCCTCGTTGACTAGTCGCTCGTAGAAAACTCGGGCTCGTAGTCTAATTGTTTAATAGGGTACAGTAGCTCAACCAATCAGATTGCGGCATTTGCATTAGTATACTAGTAGATTTCAGTACTCTGTTTTTAATAGAAAAGTCATGGCACTGGGTTGTGTTAAATTATTTCGACGGCTCTCTCAGTTTCTATCGACTTTTGATAGTAAAAGAAAGCAAGCTCTGCGTACTTATCATCAATTCAAAGCACCTACCAAACGACTGTCGTTATACTCTTCTTGTGAACTGTCCGAGTCGTTAAAGATATAATCACCGTTATCTTCATCTTCTGTGGCCCACACGTCTTCATCGGAGGAGTCTGATTTATCTTCGGCTCCATCTTCTGGCGGAATTTTATCATTAGTACAATGTTCCTTCTTTTCCTTTTGTCCATTCACTTTGTTATTGGACCCAGAAGCTTTCTCTGTTTGGGATTTAACTGCTTCGTCGTAGGAGGGCGGTGCAAAACTCTTCAAATTTGAAAAAAAAAATATTTTACCTACAAGCGGGAAAATCTCCAAATCCCCAGTCTCTGGTCAATTCCACCAAACAAAGTTCTTGCTATCAAGAAAATATGGATGATAACTGATAAAACCTTTCCTCGAAAATTCCTCTAACCAAAAAAATATCAAGGAGCAGAGCGAACCGATTTATTGTTAGGTGAAAACGCGCAGAAACGCTTGGCTAACAGGCTCCACTTTCGAGTCAGGCTTGTCGCAGGGTACAGAACCACATACATCCAGTAACCGAATCCTTCATAAAAATACAACACCAAAATGGAGAGCTAAGATTACAGGAGAAAGAAGGTATTAAAGAAGGAAGGAATTTGAAACAAATGGGAACTCTGGAAAATAATTTCTGACTTCAAGTCAAACAACAGAAACTCGGTAGTTATTCCAAATTAATGGCCATTTTAAAAAGTGATTTTTAAAATCATCACTGAAAGTCGTGTTGTGGAATATTTCAAAACCACAAAAATTCTCTTTCCCAGATACGCTTGAGCCAGTTGGATTAAATTAGCGCAATCTGATCTGAGAAACCCACTGTTGGCAAGATAGATTTCTTTCGAAAATGATCTAATTTCTGAAACAATCTTACCTTTTTAACTGGTTGGATGGTTTGAGTCGTCGGAGCAACAAACTGACCACTGAAAGTCTGGTGAAAATAATGCGTCCCGTCAGGACCAACTGAATAATTAACCACGTTACCATAAACGAGTGAAGATGGTGAATTCTCTCCAGCAACCTGGATCCATTGCGGGTTAAAGTAGTACTGGCCCATATAGGAATGATTTGGAACGTAACTCATGGTGTTTTCGCTGTCTACTGTTTTATCCGTGTAATTAACGTTGGTCATACGCCGACGCATTCAAACAACTACTGCCGGCGTGCGTACGACATCACAATCAACTCCAGAGCGCGCGGATGAACCGCGTCACTAGTGCACGCAACATGTCACGCGCACAAGTTTCTTGAAATGTTTGCATATGGAAACATTGCATCAAATTGAGCAAAGCGTGGAAGATACATTTTCGAAACAAATATAGTTGATTCTCACAGAGAAGACGTTTCCTAAGACAGGGTTCGTACTCTGAACTTTTGAAATACCATGACTTCTCCAAGTTTTCCTTGACCTAAATTTGACCATTTTCTTGGAAAACCATCTTTCATTTTTGCTACATTTTTACCACTGTCTTCACGACAAAACCTTATTTAATTTGTACTTTTGTAAATGATATAATTTTCCTTGATTTAAATTCCATGACTTTCCAGGCCCGGAAAATGGCATTATAAAATTCCTTGACTTCACAGGTTTTCCCCGACCTGAACGAACCCTGTAAGAATTAAAATGGTGATTTTTCTTCTGGCCTTGCATTGAAATGGAGCGATACAGTCTACCGAAGTTACTAAACGGCGTCAAACAATGTTTCGGAAGCATATTGCTGCAGAAACATGCAACTGAATTGCAATTCGGAAGTCTTAAGGTCACACTCTATCTCGTACTTCGATCTGAAAAGTTCCCACTTCGGCTTCTGATTACATGGAATCGCTTTTACACGGAATCTTTATGGACCAGTCCGGTAAGAATCCAAAACTTGACCTGCAAAACAGCAGGTCCCGTGAAAACCGAAGACCGATCCCCGAGTATCAAATGCCTTTTTGGACGTGTATCGGAGATTTTGAATGAAAGGTTTCAGCAAACTGAGCTCAGCTGGCACAACTTCAACACAATTTGTCAAGACAGTCATTTATTTAAGTTTATTACACAGGACAGATATTGTAATTTTAAAAAGACTGCAATCAGTAAACCAAGAATATTGTAAACAAAGATTAAAACTATTTCAGGTAAAGACAGTCTTTCAACAGAAGAAACCATTCCTTACAATCTCGTCAGAGTTGAATTTTTACTTAAAAAAATACAAAAAGATTAGATATCTACAAGTTTAATAACTCGCTTACGGAACATGGCGCCACGCCTCTGATGGAAACACTTGCGTGACTCTGAAATTGGATGTCATGCAACAACCTGGCCGTTATGAATTAGAGTCTGTTGCATACCGACAGACTTCCGCAAAGGAAACATTAATTTGGACATAGTCATTTACGTTTACGTACCGTGAATTTGTAGCGAAACGATCTTTGCACTGTGATTAGAGGCAGCTGATGATACAAGTAAAACCAATAGTAACTATCTTCCTTCCTCACTACCGGAATAGTTCTAGCCCCTTCACCAACGAGCGTTAACCTTCAAAGTTGAAATCTCAAATATTTAAAAACAAACAGTACCATAACAGCGTACTGTGAAATAGCTTTCATTCAAATGGTCAAACTCCAGGGTCATCTTGCATAGAATTGTCACTCGCTGACTGAATGGTCACTCATTGGTGTTTCAGAAATGCACGGTAAAAGTTGGAATTACACATGACGAGTTTCACTCTTGAATAGGTAGGGTTTAAAGGCATGAATGCTTGCTCAAGGGCTGATCCCAAAGCACATTCTCACCCGCAAAGCCGGAACAAGAAGCTCTGGGGGCATATGATTCGATTGGCTAGAATCCAGTGTAACGAGTCCAACGAAAACAACCGTTTTAAACTACCTTAGAACAAAGGAATTATAAAACAGAGAGTTTGACTGGACTCCCTTTGTTTGACTCTAATCAATCAAATCATGTGCCCTCGGAGATACTTGTTTCTCGTGCACAGGCCCAGCCAGCAAAGGACATACAGCTCTGAGGTGAGAATGCCCAAATCCTCGAGGAAAGTGGCACATTATTTAAGACCACTGTTATAAATTAAACCTAATAAATATTCAACATGTATACAACAAATAAAAAAGTTCTTGCTGGCAAGCAAGTTATTTGATAGTAATTATCATAATATTAATGTAGGCTTTGCGGTTCGTCATGAACATTGATTTAAAATTATTTTTCGCAATCACCCTTATCCAAAGCATTCAACAAAATTCACAGCTTTCTTAATCAATCTGTGTTGAGTTCCTTTACGAGTAAAATGTAAAAATAAGTTGATATAGAATGCCTTATTCTAATATATCACATTAAAATTTAGAATGCATTTTTCACGTGAGCACAGGAAGTTTTCTGTCCAGCAAAAGTCCCAAGAATAAGTGACCTGAACATAATTTCTAAAATGATCAACAAGGTGACACTGCCGTATCACTCCTAGAACATAGAAAAACATGTATGATAATTAACATGTTGAGTTTGGTACACACAGTCAAAGTTGTCTCTGAATTAATATAACAGCACAATTCAATGCATTAACTCCAGAAACATGCGCTGTTTCGGTTGTTTGCCAAAATTATTTTCAAAGTAATTTTCATGTGCCTTGTAAACAAAGTTGTTTTTAGGTTTAAGAAACTGACTTGAAAATCTGCAAAATGAAAATAAAGTATAAGTGGGGCTACTTCTGCCAGATGCATAAGAATTATGCGGAATTATTCCGAAATTTAGTTTTCTGACTTAATTCTGGTTTCCAATTGGCTTATAAATGTGATCAATAAATTTAATTACAATCCCAAATCACTTGCATTTTGAGATCAAAGCATACAAATGATATTAATTTTTATTCATGTCAAAGAAATAATGAAGGTGTATGCAATTGATATTCTAAGAACATGACACAATAAAAGCCAATGCAACAAACTCTGTTCCCTTAGCCTTGAAAACTTTGCTTTACGACCCATTTTTCAACATGCAAGATCTGAAAGAAATGGTCTCATTTAATGGATTGTGCAGACATAATTGGTCACATAAGAAAAATAACTTATAATATGGTTGGTTGGGCAGCAGAAGATTCATTTTGTGAGCTGTTAATCTCTCTATTCTACATAACTACATACATAATACAAAATACGATTCTTCTTGTAAAGTGAGCCACTTATTCACTCTACAAACTAAAATCTAGTAGTGAGGTAAAAATATATTGCCAGATCTGTTCCAGAGTTCTAGTTGCATCTATTCAACAGCGGCACTGGTTTCTTCGCCACCATCCTTGTCAACTTCTATTTGGTTTTGTGTTGTCTTCTTCCGTGTCACAATGTGATCGCAGCAGACATGGACTCCATTTTCCAGCTCTGTGATTTGTCCAGACACATGGGCTTTACAGTAAGAATTTGGACATTCAGAACACAGGGTGTTTGCCCACTTGCCACAGTCGTCACAGAAGTGCCATGGACAAATCCACTTGCCGCGGGAGGTGATTTCACCTCCAAGGCAGTCCTTGTGGTAGCACTTTAAACAGCCTCCCTTGTCGCACATGAGAAGTTCCCCGCCATCACCGCAGATGTAGCACTCGTCTTCGTGAACTTAAATTAAAGTGGAGGCACGTTAATAACTTTTAAACTCGCAAAAACAGAGGCTGTTAATTTTAGAACAAACACTTGGAGACAACTCATTGATCTGTTGTACAGTATATACACCCAACCGCTTGGGCAACTAGACTTCAGTTGTCTCTTTTTTGGTTAGTCTGTCAAGCAGCTGGAAGTAAAAAAAGCTCTAGTAGAAGAAAGGCTCTTTGAAATCTGAGGGATAGAGATGCATGAAAAACCCTTTTCTTGTGCAACTATTTGACAGAAACAAGGACTGAGGCTTAACTTGCCAGTCGACTCAAGACTTTAATTATGTTCATTAACTTTGAGTTATTTTCTGTGCGAGGTTTACAAAAACAAGCCTGCAAATAATTTTTGTCAAAAGGGAGGTCATTTGTTAGGCCAGGGACAAATTTGACCGGACAAGGAGCCAGTCTGGTCGGACAAAAAACCAACTGGTTGATATCAATAAAAAAAGTTCACTGACTTCCCCTCGTCTGTATCAGGACCGCCGGTCAGGATGTCCGACCAGACCAAGCTTTTGCCGGTCAAAACCTGAAATTTGCCAGACAAATGTCCGATGACTGGCTGTTATTTGCAGGCTTGCAAAAGCCCTACTGATAAGGACTGCTAAATTTATTCATAAAATGATGAAGGATTATTTAAATTTATGATTATCATAAGTTACATATTCATTTCAAAGTGCAACAATTATTTACAAGTAAAATTAGACATACAGCTAAGTTCCTGCAATTTTGATGTTGTCTGATTTCTCAACTAAATCAATTTCATTTTAGATCGAATCTTTTTTGCCAACAGAGCTTGATTTTGAGAGGAGCAAAAACATTCACCAATAGGAATGGATTACTTTTCAGACACTTTGCATGCAGAATAAAGTTATATTTCACAAAAGTGTTTATTCCATAAGAAACATTTATGGTATACTTCCTGAACCCTACATTTAGTGATTAAGTGTTAAGCGCACCTCGTCTATGCATTATTGTTTAAGGTCAAGGCTGGCTGGAGTGGGCTATATGTCCATGGTAAGGCACTATTGAGAGGAGAGGTGCCCGTGAGCTTTATTGCTTGGTCAGTGGAGTTACAGCTTGTGCCATGCTCACTGCTGGCTTCAGGATGAACAGCTGGAAGAGGAGGGGGCCTCTTGCGATGTTCGGTGCACACTTGCGGATCTGAAGCCAAACAAAAAATGCTTGCTTCAGTTACAGCGTTTTCAAAACGACCAGAAGACTAGAATAATTAAATGGGTCGAGGGGAACGACAATCACAAAACAGGCTATGTAGTCTCCTTCATGTTAAAGTGGTGGCTGGCTCCAAAGTAAATTCGCATGAACAATGGCCCTGTATTCAGCACTTTAGGAAAGACAATTTTCAAAGACAGTTTTCGGTGTGGAAAAATGATTTTTAACAACAAACCCCTATCATTTTGATTGTAATTTGGAAGAATGATTGTACTTTATAGCTGCTTGTAATGCCTTCAGCACAAATTACTTTAGAAGCTTTTACCATCAGGCTGTTTAGGTTTAAGGCCAATAATGTAATATTTATATTAAAAGAATTTTACTATCAAAATCACTAGAGTGGTAAAATGCAGTCGCTAAATTTCATCTCACACTGGGCTAATCTTGATCAAGTGAGTTAAAAAGAATTATCACGTGAACACTGTTTATTTATTGAAAAGCAAACAGAAAGCTGCGTGACTTTCGGATACTCTTTGCTGCAAAACAGTATGAAATCCATTAAAATGAAACAAAACCTGCCTTTCTTTTCATCCTGTGAGTTTTCCGACTCTGTTTGCGTGATAGCGTCATTATTGTTGTGACAAATTCTGGAAAAACGATGTACACATGACCATGAAGCGACTGTTAAAATCACATCATCGCTGACAGGACGCTCGCAAACACAAAATCATGTGACAATTTTTTTCATATCACGTGTTAATAATCGAACTGCTTTGAATTCAAATTTCTAACCGCAGTTTTACCACTCTAGTGATATTGACAGTAAGTATTTATATTAAACGAAAAAGCCAGCATTACACTTTTCAAGCTTTAGTTGATATAATTATAAGCTTTAATTATAGATACAGTAAGATCTTGTTTATTTTTGATAATGTTATTGTTAAACCATATACCAGATGAAATTTTTTTAAATTAACAGTAAAACAGACAAAGCACTTCGGTGGCAACATTATCAAGCTTAATATTTGGAAATTAATTTATTCATTATAATAACAGTAATGTGATTAATTATTACTAAAAATATACTTTGTATAGTTACTGAAAGAGGTGTAAGCAACGACTACAAAACTGGCGAAGGCAATTAACAGCGTAAGCCCCCACCCACCCCAGCCTGCAGTGACAGACCTTACATGAATAAGGTGTTAGACCGCCGGTAACAGGCTTTTACTGAAACCCCTGAAATTGTATTGATAACACTTTTTACTTACAGATGTTTTCACTGAAAAATTAACATAGGTACTGGTACCTTCTTTGACGACAGTCTTTTTGATTTTCTTCTTCTTTCTTTTGTCTGCAGCCTTTTTAGATTTTTCCTCCTGAAACTGATTCTTGGGTCTCACTCCAAGGAAACTGCTGCAGTTTTTAGCACCACAGTGACATTTCTTCTTCTCATTCCCTGTTTGAATGGGCAGAAAAATACACGTAAAGGATTGTGAATATTAAGTGAATTATATACTTTTATTCCTGCTTTCGATGTATTCTTCAGCTGCTTTGAAAAGAAACAACTTACATCTTTTAAATCTGCTTAGTGACAATGCAGACACTCGAACCATGAACACTTGACATTTTTTTTTTATGATTATCCAATGAGAGCTCTTGATAAAGACCAAAGGATAAGTGTTTTCAGCACCTGCAAATTCTTCTGCTTACAGGAAAGGCTAATCAGGGGTTTCAAAACAGGGCAGCGGCTGCCAGAGTTCCACCGGCTACTTGACTATTATGCCGCCGGCTACTCTGGTCATAGCAATCAACTTGTGACCAAAAAGCTCACTTATAACATCCGCCTACTCTACGAGTTGATGACACCTACTTCAAAACATTTTGAAATCCCTGGCCAATGTTGGAAGATACAAAAATGTACAAAAAAAGGTCAAGTGTTCACAGTCCGAGTGCCCTCACCATAATACCACAGCAATTGTGATTTTATTGTCAATTATTATTGACAAAACTCAGTCAAATCTATAACTTTACAGCATCAAAATAATTGTTAACACTACTTTGATTTGGTAAACAACATAACCAAAGGTATCAAAATGTTTCAAAGTAGCTGTCAGACACTAGAAGAGTAAGACAGTTGTGACCAGTTAAAATTAAACACCTCATCTGGGTGATACGGTTTCAAATCTCACCTAAACAATCCAACTGATAATCAAAGGTCAGTTCTTCGTCTGCCTTGATTTCCCGTGATGCAAAAAGTCCCACCCGAACATCTCCATTGACAGTCCATTTCTGTGTCTCGCAGTTTGGATCACAACTGTGATTCATGAACCTTGACAGATTTCCCATGGGGCCGGCATCGATAATGCAATCTTTGTCTATTGTCAGCATATAGTAGTTTGTGATGTCTTCACCTTTGCGCACACGTTCTTGACATGTGGTTTCATCAATGAGTTCCCCAACATACTCAATAACAAATTGGCCCTTTTTGACATCTGGCAGAGAAAAATAATTGCACAACAACAATAATAATCATTATGTGATAATATTCAACAATAAGAATAGATTATGAGCATGAAACTTCTAGATGAATATGATACCGGCTTTAGATGAAGGTGATGCCTGCTTTAGTGGAATTTGCACTAAATTATGTCTAATTATATTTAACAATTAGACTTGGACAGGGCTGTCGCTAATTTTTCAAGTAGGCAGGAAAGGAAAAAAGTAGCTGGGGGATTTTGTTGTTTGATGTATTTTTCACTTTCCAGTGTTTTGGTTTTGTTTCAAAGTAGCCAAGGCTCAAACTCATAGTGGCTGGGGGAATTCCCCAGCTCACGGCCCTTAGTGGCAGCACTGTAAAAATAAGGAGCCCACTCAATAAGGGACAGCCGAGTTGACTATCGCTCATAAAAAATGAGGGCAATTTGTCTAATTGTTTTAGTAGAAACACTAAAGAACTGCATTCCAAAAACTACCACTTTATAACAGAATACAAATGAGTAGTGTAGCCAACCAAAGAACAGCATTAATGATACAATGCTAGTAGATTTATACTTACTAATAACTGATAGTATAGGAGCTCATTGCATTCAGTACACATGTACTACTTTAGGCTACAAGACTGTATTTCTATTGTGATAATTTTATATTATAATGTAAAATTAATACACTGAACCCGAGTTTTATTTAGTGAACTTAATTTCTTCACCTACCTTCCTTGCATCGCAGTCCCCATCCACGATGTAACGTTCTAAACGGCTCACAATCCACATATTCTCTTTTTTGAAACCGTTGGTTCTGGCAATTTTCCTTTGAGGGGCATCGTGTTGGATTACACTCAAACTGCAGCATACGATTCAGGCAGTTTGCCTCTGGACCACAAGGGTTTTCAATGTCACTTGAGCAGTCGCACACAGGTAACTCAGAGGGATCAATCAGCAATCGAACAGCTGTAGTGCACTTGTTTACCTACAGTGAGCGGAAGATGAGAGAGGAAGTGTAACCCAAAGCAAATGGAATATCAAATTTATCCTTACGCCATCCCCCCTTTTTTCAATTATCATTTCCTGATTTTGGGTCAGTCGGTCAGAATGGATGGCCCAAGATGGGGGCACCGATTCATCTCAGCAGCTCTTGCCTCCAATTAAGCTTCCTTGGAACAGTTGCATAAATTTCTTATTCAAAGTGTTGCAAGTACCTATTCTGGTTGCCCTAACGCAATTTGCTGGCATCCATTAATTTTATAGTTCTGGGTGGAGAACCATGCGGTGGAGAATCACGACCCTTATCCAGCCAGAGTGTACATAGTGCTTAATTGTGTATTAAAGAATCTGACCCAACCAGTAATCATTGTGTGCCTCATTATTGTAAGTTATTATCTGACAATGCTTTCAAAAATAGTGATTGCTCGAAAATAACCAACCAGAAAAAATATAAGAAGCGAAGAGATTATTTAGGTGATTTAAAGCAGTAAAGTTTCAATGCAAACAGATGGAAATGCTCAGTTGGTAACTCTGCCTTCTTTCAGGTGTCCCAAAATGGCAGATTGACTAAGTGGGCATGCAATGCAATGCCACTAATTTTTCAAGAAGGGTGGAAAGTAAAAAAGTAGCTGCGGATTTTGTTGTTTGATGTATTATTCACTTTCCAGTGTTTTGGTTTTGTTTCAAAGTAGCCCGGTAAATTCCCCAGGCCTGGCCTTTGGTGACAGCCCTGAATGCATACTTGGTGGGTCAGATTCTTTAATTATTACAAAAATGTTCAGGTGATCAATTCTCCAAACAATTATTTGAAGGCATGCACTTAAAAAAAATAGACTGAAGCTAAAAATACATGGGAATTCACAAGGAGAATTTGTATGTCCACCCAAGGACCAGGGATTGAAATAACAAACGATTGACAGCCTTGCTGGAATGCAAAACAAAATTAATTTTTGTCCTGCCTAAATCCTGCTACTGGCTGCTAAAAATGTAGAAATGCAATGCTGTCTTCAAGTCAGGTACAATTACTGTGTGCAACCATGATAGAATGAATGATAAACTGTTGTCTGTATGTGTATGCATGTCAAACGAATGAATGTAAGCAAATGAATGAAAGAAAGTGGGTAGAAAAGGACATGATTTCTATTTTTTCCTTGAAGAACTATACAACACATTTCCTGGTATTTTATTTACCTCCCGAGGTTGCATACCACTGCAATGGGAACTGCAGGGAATGGTTCGCAGGAGGGACAAACCTTTTTGGTATTTATAATTTACACGGAAGTCTACTTTTCAGGAAGGCTTAGTAATCACTAGCATCAAAACAGCCATAAACATAATGCACCTATATCATTGAAGGTTCAGCGAAGGTGCATTCATGATCAATTGTACCACAGAACATAAACATAATTAGCATGGTTTTTAATTAAGTTTTCAACTTGTTCCTAACCTTTATGTGTTTGTAAGGTGCTGGTTTTTTAGACATCTTCTGAAGATCCTGTTCGGCTTTGTTTTCTTGTACTGTCCTCCATTCTGCATATTTCTGTTTAGCTTCCACAAGAGCTGAACAGAAGGAAACATGATATTTTTTTCTTGTTTCCCTTGTTACAAGTAGTTTGTAATTTAATTTATTTCAAGGGCCCCACTGAAAACTGCCTTGGTAAGTGGGCCCCCCGTTTAAACTATTTTCCTTTTATTGAAAATAACGATGCTTACAGTCTTTCCCATAAAACCGTGAACACCAGAAATGTTTATGGAATGTTATTGTGTTACAAAGAAAAAGCCAATCAGGTGTGAGAAAACTAAACCGCAAACAGCAACGGTCATTAGTTTGTGGTTTTGAGGTTTGTTCGCGTGTCCTGAACTTTGCTGCAATTGGTCACTACACAAGAAACATTCCAGAAATTGTTTCTGGTGTTCACGGTTTTACAGGAAAGACTGTAAAACCTGGTAGTGGTATCCTCAATCAACCATGCAAAGAAGTCATAACTATTGTTTTTTATAACAGAGATGTGCAATCAAATTCAGTATACGTAAACAAGCAAAAAATCCAATAGTGCATGCTGATACTGTCAGTAGTGATGAGACCTGAACAGTTCCTCTTTTTCAGATCTGAGAAATGATTGACAAAACAAAGAAATGTGTACCTTGTTTGAAAATCTTGGCCAAATGTTTGTTGTTACCAGAGTCTGTTGAACCCTTGTCACCTTCCTGATAGCTGAACACGCGACCTCTGTGGATCCAGTAATAGTCATGTGACCCCAGAAACTGGACTGGAAATTCTCCTGGTTGGTGGCGCATGTTCTGAATGTTTGTGGGCACATCTCGTGGGTTGCAAATCTGTGCTGGCCACCACCTGTTAGATCAGCAAAAAATTCTAATCAAAATTCAAACTAACTTGGCAACATACTTGGGGAAACATTACATGTACAAAGGTATATATATTAATGTGTGTCTCGAGAGCTTTTTATGGAGGCACCAAGTGGTGACTGAATATTTTTTCAGTCGCCAAATGAAAAAATCTGGTCGCCAAAAAGTGGTTTGTAAAATATTTGTCTCAATGTATAAAGGCATTAAAATATCGTGTAGCTTACACTGGTCGCCAACACTCAATTTTCAGTCGCATTGGCAACCAGCTGGTCGCAATTTCGGACCCTGCAGTACCATTCTTATTACCTGTACATTCCAAGCTTGACCCACACAATATCGCCATAAAGCAGCTGTTTGTTTTCTACACAATCTTTGCAGAAAAAGTGCCCTTCTGGGATTCCTTCATAACTGATGCACTCAGGATGGAAAGCGGCTGGACAACTCTCACAACAAATCAACGTACCTCCAATGGAACAAACGAAACACCAGTTCACATTGACGTGTGTGTGGTGAGCCTTGTTTTTCTCACGCAAAAAATGCTTTGCACACACCATAAAATGTGAACTAATGGGAATACAGCCCGCAACGAGGCAGCCGGAGAGGTGATATGCTGTTGGGCAGCGTACACAACGAATCATTCGTCCCCTAGCTACTGCAGATTTGTTTGATACACAAGTGCTGCAGAAGTGGAGTGGACAGTAAAACCGATCACCATCAAACTTTGCAGTTTTAAATGTTCTTATGCATTCCTCATGGTAGTGTTTTGTGCACAATGGCTGACTACACTGTTTCACGTTTCCAGCCTGTCTACAAACAAAACAACTGTGATTACCAGACAGACACTCATCACAGACGAACTTTCCCTTTGGTACAACTGACAATCCAATACAATCCAGGTGAAAAGCATTGCCACAGATGCCCTCACAAAATATCAGATTCTCCTGTTGTTCACAAACGATACACACAGCTTCCTTATCCTTCTTTGATGCTGCACCATTCTTTACACTTCCCGTCTCATCCCCTATGCTTGATGAAGTCACACTACCTGCCACGCTACCTTCTCGTTCAACTAAAATATTCGGCTCAGGTTCCAGAACTTCTTTTGTCTTCTCTTCCACCTTTTTACTTTTGGCCTCAACTTTCTTCTTTTCTTTTACCTTAAGCACTGGTGTAGATTCCTTAGCAGGTAATACCGCCACTTCTTTAGCACTTAGAACCTTACTGGTAGGTTTTCGTATTCGCTTCTTCTTGACTGTTGTTTTTTTCTTGTCATTACTCTCTTCCTCTAACAGCTTTCCACTGTCTCGATTTTCTCCATCTTTAACATCGTCTGCCAGTGGGGAATGATTTGAAATGTCCTTTTCATCTTCACTGACAATGACAAACTGTGGCTTTCGAGGCCGCCCTCTCTTACGCTTTCCTTCTGGTTGGTTTTGTTTGGGGGTAATTTTTCTGATTTTCAACTTCAGGGCAGTGTTAGGCGACACTTCCAGGTTTGATCCAAAAGAAGAAATGTCTCCATTCATTCTAGGAGGACTACAACTAGTACTGTCATTAAAGCCATTACACTTTTCATGCAAGTCTTTATTAAGACTCAGTTTATCACCCAGCTTCAGTTTGATTGGTATGTCTATTTTGTCACCAGCTTCCTCTGAGTGAACAGAAGAGCTCAAATCATTATTTTGCTTGGAAGTCCTTTTTTTCCTTTTCTTTGGTGGCTCTACACTCTTCGGAGGTTCAGTGTGGTTTGAAACTGATTTCGAAGCTGCTACTACAGCAGTCAGTTTTCTTTTACGCTGAACTCGCTCCTTCGCAACTTTCTTTTGGTCTTCCTTGAACCCATTAGCACAATGCGTGTCACCATTCAACGCCTTGAGTTCTGGAATTGGCGTTTCTGACAATCCATTAGCATGCTCATCAACCAAACCATTTATTTGCTCAGATGGCAAGGATGCAAAGCCATTTAACTTTTTCATTTTCGAGGGATCAAGTCGCTTCCCCTCATTCTTATCATAGTATTTAAAAGTGTAACACAATTGCCGCTCATGTCTGTTCATTGGTTTCGCTTTTTCTGCTACTTTAACTGCAGTATCCCATGGTGCAACACGTTTTTGAGCAATCTTGAGCTGTTTTCCATGAAGGGAATTCTCAAAATGTTGTCGACCTAGAAAATAAAATGAAGTTTAAGAAATGTTTTTAGAACCCAATGAAGCAATCAAGTCTTACTGGACTCAACTTTCTCTGAAATGGATACCATCACAACCACCACCAACTGCCTGTCTTATAGAAAGTTTAGATACAGTAAAATGACTG
>OX393562.1:909842-979842 GCA_947652115.1 Blastomussa wellsi
CACCTAGCAGGAGTGTGTTAAGATTAATCCCACAATTATCGATAAAGCTTGCGAGATTTATGCTACATTTATCGCCCGAACCAACTCGTCAATTTCTTTGCAAATGTATTTCATCATGAAACTCTTACCTTCAAATTTCAAAATCGATCTCTCGGAAACCCAGCCTCGAACAGGATCCTGACCGAAAAATTGCACATGATAATATCTTGCTCTACCTTTATACTTGAATGAAACAGCCGTGTTGGGGTCGTACGAAACCATTGAAGGCCACCACGGATGGCCTGGGATTTTCGACCAAACTACATCACCGACTAGCCATGAAGCACTTTGAGTCGGACTCGGTGAAGCTTTACAATCTTTTGAACTGGGGCTCTCTGAAAGTACAGAGGACCCGCTATCATCTCTAGTCTCTACTGCTGCCATCCAAGAAGATGACAGAGTTGAAATCCAAGCGGTAAATTAAGTTAAAAAGCGGTAAATCACTCGCGGCGTGCAGCGACTCTTCGAAGCGCTGCCGGATCGAACAACGGTTGAAACATTCTGATTGGTTCTCGTGGTACACATGGCTCAAAATTGGCGGTCGCCGAAAATTTGACGACTGTTGTGTACTTCGCCGAACAATGCCGATAATTTGCGAAAACTTGGCGGGGCTACACCGAAGGAGATAGCCAACCTCAGAAGATTTGTAACAATTCATAAAAGAATAAAAATTGAGAAGAAAACAATGAATTGCATAACTTTGCATAATTAAATTGACGGGGGAAAATAAATGAAAAGGTAAAAATTTTAAAAGGATAAAATAAATGTTACACATGACAAGCGCACAAAAATGCAGGCTTATCCTAACCCCACCCGTGGTCGGTTCCTTATCTGTTTCGTCTTGTTTTCCAAGAATGCTTTGCTGTCATACTTTTTCAAAATGGCGGACGGCATTGAAGTTCCCGTTCAGGTGAAAATTATTGTCCAAGAAATCGTCAAAATTGAGTTTGAGATCCAAAATAATGTACAGAGCATACGACAGTGCGAAGGGCCATTGAGTTTACTCAATGACTTGAATTTGAAGGTTAAACAAAAGCTGCATTCTTTGAGGCAAAAAGTCGAGGTAAGAACTCTTTAAACCTACAAATATTTTAAATAAAATATATTAGCTAAACTTCAGAATACCCGGCCACTTATTTTCATGTCATTGAATACGAATAGTGTCCATTATGTTATTCTTCGTTCTATGGACCCTTTTCATAAATGGCTGCCAATTATAAATTCTTTTGTAAGTATTAAAATTAGCCTGACTAACCTCGTTTTTGAGTTGAAAATTCAAAAGAATTTTTACTCCCAAACGAGTTTAGTGAGGCTAATTTGAATGCATACAAAAGAATTTTTAATTGGCAGCAATTTATGAAAAGGGTCTATAAAAGGTCCCGACACATGTAAATGAAGTGGCCGGGTATAATTTTTCTTTAGTTAAGTTGCTCCGAGGAGTGCACACCTCCTCCTACCCGACATTTGCCTCTGCTAATTCTATCATTCCAGTGATCCGCCCCTTCGCTGATAGTTTCAGATTTCTTAGGTCTTAGATGAGTTTTTCACCATAAATTTTATAATTTATTTTATTATTATTATTAATTATTATTTACAGGGCCCCACTGAAAACTGCAAAGGCAAGTGGGTTCCCTGGATAAACATTATTATCATTATCATTATCATTATCGTTATTGTTATTATTAATTAACCACTGGGAACAAAGCTTTCCCTTTTTAATTCAATCAATTCAATTCAACTACAACTCATATGTACAGTTTGACGATTGACCCATTTAAAATGAATAATTCTATTTGAAAATAAAAATAGCTATGTAAACTCACTTAAGAAATATAAGAAATAAAAGGAAAGGGCATCTTACAAGACTTCCTCTCGTGTCTTAGGAGTATTTCGAGGCTTCTAATTTTGTTTTTAGTTTAACTTCACACACATCAAAAATCTCTTCAAGTCTCTAAGTCTTTTGTTCATAACATGTACATAATTATGCATAATCTGTTCAGGGCTTGGAGCAAGTGGCTTTTGAGCAAGACAAAGAGTCTGACAGACTAGCAATATTATCAGCCATGCAACATCACAGAAAAGAGTTATCAAGGTACCGTGATTGTTAAAGATGCTTACTGCACTTTTCAATGAGATGCAAACTCTGAAGTTCAAATCCTAACCAACGATTGTATTTGTCGCTGCCGTCAGTCATAATAATGGTGACAGCCAATGAATGTTGAAAATCAGAAACAACAAAATGGACTGAAACTTGTCTACTAATCACAACTGACAGACTTGACCTTTTGACCCTGTAAGTGAACTTCTGTTTCTTGAGAGGTTCGCTTGGTGATTGACGGCAGCGGAAAATGTAACGATTGACATGAGCAGAGTTTTCGTGTTATTGCAAGGTGCTATAAAGTCACACTGGGATGATAATTTAAATATTTCATTAATTTTGAGTTATATGTTGTCAGTGTTTCAGATTAGGTGGGACTCAGGTCAAAAACCTGGCAAGTCTGTTACTTGATCTGACAAATTAATACTAGGAAACTTATAATGATTTCATTGATGCAATCAGGGTTTCAAAACAACCAGCGACCATGGAAGTTAGGCTGGTTACTTAATTGTATGTTGTCAGTAACTCTGGATATAGAAATTCAAGTCAGTTTGCAAAAATAACATTAAACATGTCACAGTCGCTCATTCTTCCAGGTGCTTCAAACACATTGTACTTCAAACACATTTAAACCCCCTGTGTTGTAGGAACTTGATTTGTTTGTCGTTGACACTGTGCCTGGAACCCTGAGTTGGTCTAAAACTGCATCAATTTGAAGCAGTGTCCAGCCTTGTAACAGCATGTCTAGGCATGGTCAACGTAAACTGTAGCTAAACTCAACAGGGTGGTGTAGCAGTGAGAGCTCTTGCTTCCCATCAATGTCACCTGGGTTCGAATCCTGGACCCAGAATGTGGCATATGGGTTGAGTTTAAATGTTGTTGTGTTTTGTCTGAGCTGACGGTTTTCTCCAAGCTCTGGCTTTCTTCCTCTCCACTGCGCACTGAAATATGACCTGACCTTTACATTTTCATATTTGCAATTCTAGTCTCCAGGCATCGATCAGGAAGGCCAATTTAGCTTCAAAGGCTGTAATTGACAAAAGTGAAAAGGAGGAGTTACTGGGACGGCAAGCCTCCAATGTAAGAAACAGGTTGGTCCATAACAACAGTGCTCGACACTAACTTTTCAGCTTACTAGCCTTGTGGCAGGTGACAACGTAGATGTTACTAGTCAAAAAAACTTTTACTAGCCCAGCATTGGTGTTGGCTAGGTCCGATGACAGTTGATCCCTAGAAAGACTTGGAAGCACAAAGCAAGCGACTTTCTTTGAATACATAATGTTGACAATTGCATTGTTATGAAATCAGTTTCAATAATAAAACAATTTTTGTGGAACATAGTCTGGTAGCATGAGATGTCCATGATGAAATTCTGATCTTCAGTTTCTGAGCAAAGTGTTTGTTTTTGTTTTGCTTGAGGAAGACAGAAACTTCTTCGGCCAATTTCATTTTGTGGAAATCGAAAACCTACTAACCAAAACTGAATTTCTATTAGTCTGTGGCTAGTTGGCTACCATTAGTGTTGAGCCCTGATAACAATGAAATGTGCAGCTACAAGTTTAACAATTACACCTACAGTCAATTGCAGGTCTTGCAATATTTCATGGAAGACAGGTGAAAAAATTGTTACAGAATTATTCATCACTTTTTAGGACCTTCAACAAGGAGAATTTGGCTAAGACTTCAAGTAACATAACTCAAGATTTAATGAGTATTGCAAGGATGATGGAAGGCCAAATCAAACAGAGTGAAGCTGATATGCAGATATTGGGTGGGTCAAAACCAGACAATATTGTTTTTATTTTTTTTTTTCGTCAGACTGTATAAGGATGAGATGCAATGTGTGTAATGGCCATGTGTACCATCAGGGGTGAATCCAGAAAATTTAAATTAAAAAAATTTTGGGGAGAGTGCAACCTCACCCATAGCTACGCCTATAAACACAACCTAATTGTCCCTTTGTTGGTGGTTCAGGGCCTATTTGTTTTGTTTCTTTAATTTGCAAAATATGAAAAGTGTTCAGGGATGTAGCTAAGAAATTGCAAAGCCGGCTCACAAACAAGTTCAGCTGGCTTTTCTGACCATTGTACCTGGAAAATTTCTTTGTTTTCTAGTGAAATTTAAGCCGGTGATAAGCTCTCTTTCAGCCACTGAAATTAGCCGGTAGCTGGCCCTTAGCTACATCCCTGAGTGTAAAATTTTCAGGATCTTTTACTCTCTGCCAAGCATAACAAGTTACAAAATGTTGCCCATAAAACAGGCAATTGATGGATAAATCCACAAGCGTGAACGGACCAGCCCCTGACCATTAGACAGTATAACAATATAATTTGGGTTTATCAACTGGGTTGATAATGACAATTGGCCAACGTAAAGAGATTCAAGAGCTGACGTTTCGAGCGTTAGCCCTTCGTCGGAGCGAATCCAACGAAGGGCTAACGCTCCAACGAAGGGCTAATGCTCGAAACGTCAGCTCTTGAATCTCTTTACGGTGGCCAATTGACATTATCAACCCAGTTGATAAAACCAAATTATATTGTTATACTTCCCACCGACGCAGCACCACAGTTTCTTTAGAAACTTACCCCCTCTATTCATTAGACAGTATAGTTGACTTTTCTTGTAAACATCAATATTGTTTATATTGACTTTTCTTCTCTCAGCGTCGTCATCTGCACAAGTCAAGGACACACAAGAAGAATATAAAGGATTATCAGGAATAATTCAAACAAGCAAGAACCTTTTGAATAAATACAACAGAAGAGAAGTTACTGATAGACTATTGATATTCTTTGGACTTGTGTTGTTCTTCTCTACAGTTCTTTACATTTTGAAGAAGCGACTTCCAATATTTGGGGGCTGAAAGCTATGCAGAATCAAGTCTCAGCAGAAATAGTCAAAATTCAAATAAATATAAATTTGTTATTTATTATATTTTATAAATTATTAATAATTTTCAATCTACCAGGGTGGTTGATATCTAATTTTTCTGTATGATACCAATTAAATGCATTGTCGAGCTATTAGGTTGAGGAAATGGAATAAACAGCTTTAATAAAATAATAATAAATAATCACGTTATCTCAGTGTTTATGCTCTCAGAAATCTTACTCTAATTTAGTTTAAATTTACTGTCAGGTGTTGTTGTTGCATTATATTTTAAAAAAGTGTGATGTAATAATATTAAATGATATCAAGACCCACTCAACCACGAGTCTGGTAAGCTAAGGTCAAATGCAATTTTGTGTATCCCGCTTGGAAATAAGAATGCTTCTCCTTCACCAAAAGGACGAAGAAATAAGCCAAATAATACACATAGGCACCAGTGCTTTCTGTTTTATTACAAGCAGATCTGCCTTCTTGCTTAAAGGCATTGACTACGTTATTGCTTAAAATGATCAAGCAGTTGACATGGTGCATGCGACAATTGCAGTGCAACACTCGAACAGAGCTACACGCACAATGGCTGCAGTACTGATGAATTGTAATTGAATAATGAATAGACAGTAGTCTCATAATTTCTTTCACTCAGTCAAGTGGGCCTGTGAGTACCATGAAAATCACTTTGCACAAGGAGGCGTGATGTGCAGCGTGGCTAGAAAATGGGTTGCATCTACTTGTGAGAGGTGCTTTTCTTGTGATCGCCCATGTACAAAGATTTCAGACCCTCACCCCTACCCCCTTAGTGTTGCATCATCAGAGACAATTACCAAATAAGGTAATAAACACACGTAGGAGGCAATCAAAAAATAAATAGCGAGTTCACTGTGAGGGTTTCTTTTTGTGAGATGATTGAATAAATGGAGAAAAGTTCAGTGATCGGTTCATCAAGACTAAACTTGCAGTCTTAAAAGGAGATGTATTTTCAGCATTTTGCTCTGTTACCGACACCTCCTTGAGATTTTTTAAAGCTCTATAATCAATTCCTTTTTTCAGTGTGATAAAAGGCAAATACATACCACATTCTTTGCCTGTCAAGTTTATTTGTTTTAACATGAATACAAAACTCTAAAAGTTTCTTAAATAGTGTTCTTAAGTATGGCACAGGATTGTGGTATCTATATTTATGGGTTGTTTATTCCTGGGATTAAAGTACCAGGTCAGACAATTTGAGTGCCTGTCTTCGACACACTGATATTTAAATACCTGGCTGCCTTTTAATTAGCCTCTCACACAGACATCCTTTGGGCTTGCCACCAAATCTTTCCACCCCATGGCAAGCCCAAGGGTCATCTGTTTGGAAGATGGTTCAATGATCAACAACAAAAAAATACATTAATTTTGCATGTAATTTGGATAAACTATAGATAGACAACTATTTACAGCCTTAAGTAACTTTCACCATAACATGGTTGAAACATTTTTTCCCTAGCTACCTAATATTTCAATCCATTTTGTGCTGTTATATTTAAAGTAGAAATTATGTAGTAAAGTGCACATGGCATTATTGTAATACCATTTTTAATTTACATTGCAAATCTAGCTTAATTCCAAAGATTACCCTGAATTCTAATGCAAATTCTCTTCACTTAATATTGACTGCATGACAATTGTACCAAAAACCTCCCCCTATGACCCTAATAAATGAACCAATCAGTATTGAAAACTCATATCTTCATACCCAACAACAGATCAACATTTTATTTGTTGATGTCATAGTTGTTTAAGTTACTATTACTCATTGACGTACAAGAAACTTATTGCCGGGGGAGGGGAACCATTTGCCCAAAAATTCTCCCAAGTTGCCTTTAAAAAAAATTTATTTTGCTGGGGGGGGGGGGGTGGGGGTAGCAGTCCCCCTGCCCCTCCCTGGCATGTGTAAGTATATAATATGCAGACCATTGGAATATACAACCTGTACATTCATGATCAGTGGGTACAGTGAAACCCCAATACAATGAAATACTCGTGTGTGGTGTGTTTTTGCACACTCACCTTAGCGTAGAGATGCACGCCTTTACATTCCCTCCTGCCCTGCTTACTTTTTTTCCTTTAATTTTCCTTTTGTTGCCATGGTAACCTACATTATGCTACCATTATCTACTACTTTGCATGAATGGCACCTAAATTTGAATAACAATACTTTGCACATCCTTAGCCTCGTACTTATATGTTTCTAGACAAAGGATTTTTCACATGAATGTGAGGCTTAGGATGTACAAGCATTGTTATTCAAATATAGGCACCACTTATGCAAAGGTCTATTCACTTCAATTGACCATTTTTGCTTTGCCCATAATACACCTTGTTTACCCCCCAAAATTTTGCATAACCTTTGTTTCCCAATTCTCCTGGGTATTACAGTCGTCCCAAAAGAATCTGAAGACAATGCTTATGCAAAATTTTGGGGGATAAACAAGGTGTATTATGGGCAATGCGAAAATGGTAAATATTCTTCGGGTGTGGCTTTGTTATAATTCACCTAAATAAGCAAGGTCAGTGAAAATTGCTTAGATGCCAAGCAAAGGTCAGGTTGCAGTTGCCGATTGGTGGCAACTTAGTCTAAGCTTGCTCTGGGGCCTGAGGTTTAATATATTGGGTTTCCACTTAATTTTAATAAATTATTACTAATAGACCAATATTATGAATTTCATTATGGCCAGGTCAGTTCATGATTTGTTCATTTTTGAAGCGACTGCGGCAATGAGGGCTGCTCCTTTTCCTGAGCCATCTTCAGACAGCATTAAAGTGATATTAGCCTGCGGCAAAACCTCGGTGAGAGTTTCCTCCATGTAACGCTTGAACTGTGGGTGCTTTTTAAAGAGGCTGCCATCTACAGCAATGGTTGTGGTGTAGTTATTTGTTTTCTGTTTCAAAAAACAAAACAAAATCATAAAGGTTTCATTTCGGTTAATAATTATAATATTATGTACAGCATAGAAATCCAAACTTTTCAATGGATGGATTTGTAATAAACATAATTACTTAGTAAAGACAAATCAATGAATCAATGATTCTCAAATTCCCCAATTTCTTTTTTGCTTATATACTCAAATTAGCCAAATAGATCATCTTGAAAGAAGTAGAAAGTTTAAAAGTCCAAACAAACAGTACAAATTGCCAAAAAATGTACAAATATGTGGATTTCATTGGAGGTTCAAACATACTCCTTACAAGACTGCAAATTATTTTTTTGTCTCCACAAAGGACGTGCATAAAGTCACAATTTGCCCAGACAAAACTGAAGAGAGATCAGACTTTGATATGCGAACCTGTGAATCTTAGCTGCATTGTCAACGCTAAGAATCAGACATTGGCAAATTTTGGTCAGCGATAATTTGTCTGAAGTCGGTTATTTGCAGCCCTGCAGAGTGTGATTTATAGTGTTTGTCTTGGACTTGAAATTATAACTCCACTACTAAGAGTAAACCAGCTCTAAAAGATCATAACATTAATAACTCTAATTATATATAGTATTACGTGTATCAATAAAGGATATATTTAAAAAATATATAACACCAATACTAAGAGTAAACCAGCTCTAAAAGATCAAAACATCCGTTTATCAGACTTGAGTTAATATTGCCGAGCTGAAATCTTTCAAGGTTTAACTGAAACGTAGCTACCTGGTACTTGCAAGAAGATAAGTCAAGTTACGTACCTTGACAATTGCGGCGAGCCCAGCTGCAGCCAGTCTGGCAGCCCGTTTGGATACCGCAGCACACACTTGTTGCAAAATCTCGATGTCAGACTCTGATGCCTTCAATTCCATTTCATGCAGGGCTTCTTCAATCTGGTACCTTTCATGACTGTTAAATACAAAGTAAACTCTCTTTTTAATGTGGTTTGCTCACAATCAGTAGAAAAAAATACTTCTACTGACACAATGAGAAAAAACAATTAGCAAGAATATGCAATCAGGCACAGTGGCCTACCAGGCTGCAGCTTATCCTGGTATATGTCCCAGTTTCCATCAAATTCAAACAACTAGGAGTGTTTCTACTCCTCCCTAGACAGGCTGCTAGCCCATCGCAGGGTTACCCCAGCATGAAATTAGCATGGACCCATTTATACACCTGGGAGGAGGAGACTGGGAGAGTAATGTGTCTCGTCCAAGAACACAACACAATGTCTCCGGCCAGGGCTCGAACCTGGAACGCTTGACCCGGAGTCCAGTACACAGACCATAATAGACAACTCCATCTTCCATAAATAATTACTTCAGCCATAATTATTTGCAAAGCAAGAACTATTTTTCCACCCTCTTACCTAGGGTTACTCAGGAAATGAGCGACCCTGGAAAGATCTGATTTTAAGTCCGAAAATATTGGACTTAAAATTTAACTGCACATGCCTACCTTTCAAAAGCTCGACGCAACGAACTACATGGTATTTTACTTTCGGCCTTTTTCATTGTCTTTAAAACCAATCAAAATCAATCCTGTAATGGAACTTTCGAGAGTCGCTCATTTCATCAAGCCTGCACAGTAAGGAACAAAGACTCAAGGTATGAGATTGTATTTTTCCTGCTCTAAGTCTCACCTTTCAATGTCGGAGACAAACTTGGTTAGGAAGGTGTTTTTGGTTCTAAACTTTTCTGTAACTTGACCATTAAACAGCAGGTTCTTCTCCACAAGGTCCATGCAAACAATTCTTGCAAGTTCCCCCAAATACATCCCTGAAATCATCTTCTCAAATCTGAACAGAAAGCATCAGAAAAGTGCATTCCAGTTGTTAGCAATCTTTTAGCAGCTTAATAAGAGTTAACTGAACTGCACAAAAACATGTTAAAAAAAACACCAAAACTGGTCATGAGTTTGGCTAGTAGTATTTAAGTCATGTGCGTTCTTTAGAATTCTAGTCAAAGTTTCCATTGATTGATAGTATATGAACTGTCACACACCTTTACTGGGTAGTAAATCTGAGCTTAATTAATATTATATAGTTTATCCCAGGTTTCTTTGGTATAAAATGACCAAGAGTATTTTCTACTCCCCCCATGATGTGATGCTGGTCCAATGCAGGGTTACCCCCTAAGTTGAAGTTAAAATCAAGACAATGGAGGTTTAAGCGGTTTTCTTCATGGCAGCTTGCGTTTGCTGCAGGACAGCCCGGTCTTAGTGTTTACAGGGCTCAGTTTTTTGAGATTTATTGTGCAGTCACTTGTGTTTGCATTTGTGAAACTTCTATTCAGTGTGACAGTGCTGAATGGTGGTTGCAACTCTCAGGGTTGCCATGGTTACCTGGTCTCTCAGCCCGTACGCTCTCGGTCCCACCATCCATATAAGCACCAAACCCCAACCTCATTTATTGTTTATCAGTTTATATGAGGCTAAATGGAATTTAGGCAAGGTTAAAACTAAGCCAATGCAGTGGCTGCATTAATATTATGTGGGGGGTTCCAGGGAGGTTTGCAGGGGCACTGCCATGTGCTTTGCTTCATTGCCTGCCAGCTTGCTCGTTTTGTTGCCCTCCCTCCCTCCCACAGTCTTGGTAAGTATTCATTCCACACACTGGTTGTTTCAGTGTTGTGTTGACAGGTGCCTTGGAGGTGGGCTGTGGCTCGGTTGACATGGTGACCTCCTTGCTGCTGAGGAGATTGCTGCTCTCCTCTGTCGCTACCTTTACGGCACCTACCCTCCAATACTTCAATTGGCTTCAAGTTTTAAAGTCAGAGTAACAAGCCTGACCCGAGTCACTTCAAACTGTGGGCAACACTGCCAATGAATGGACCACATATTGGTCATAGTTTCAGCTTTCTTGTAAGTTTATCTTAATTTAGATCTCACCACAGCTTAGTTACTTACATCTGCATTCCAGGGTTAATTGATTCCCTGTCCACTTGTTTATCATACTTTGTTCTGAGGTGATTCCAAGAGCCGTTATCACCAAATGCCCCCCACTCTGTGTTGATTATCACTTGGCGTGGCTCATTCTGGTCGCCATCCCATTTGGGGACATTATCAAGACTCTCCATATAGCAAACATTAGTTCCAGTCCCCAAGATCAAGCCAGCACTGACCGAGGGGTTGGTGAGTGCGCATGACATCATAGTCCCTGTGGTGTCATTTACGAGCGCCACAACGTCCACGCTAGAACTCTGTACAACAATAGATTTCAGAAACAATGAAAATGCAAGGCCAAAGTCTGTTTTACACCAACATGACTTACTGTACCATGTTGGCAAAAAAGGCACCTGGAGCAAGGTTACTCATTAGGGCTGATTGGGCAATATTCTTACAGGGAAATGCTCATCATTTTGCCGAGGGGTTTAAAATAAGGATTTTAGTCTCAATTAGGCTACTCAGAACAGAATGCCAAAATAAAATATAATTATTTTTTGGCCATCAAGGTCTTTCATGGGTTTGCATCTGAAGAAAATTTAATTAAAAAATAAACTGTCATATAGCACTGGCAAACAAGACCCAGCAAGAACAAATTAAATAGTCTTCTTTTCCTAGCCATGCTACTGGCTGAAGGAAGTTCAGAGGTTTAATTATTTGCCTTTATCAATCGTTGTTTAAAGCAATGTTCTCTTCAACTTACCACTTCATTTCTGGTAAGTGCTTCTTTGAGAAGCTTGATGACATCTTCATTTTCTACACCCTTAGCAGAGAAACCCTTTGTCCATCTAATCAGCAAGCCAGAGGTCAGCGACAACTGCTTCACAGGAAATGAAAATGTGAAACCAAGCGGCAACGACTTGTCGCTTATTTTGTTTTTCTTAACAAAGAGTTTAATACAACCAGCAATGTAATCAAACAGCATTTCAGCATCACTTGTCATCAGGTCTTGATCCAGCGGGTATACATCACTTTCCATTTTAACTTTGCCATTTTGAATTGAGATTAATAACACCCTGAAGTTTGTTCCACCAAGATCCAAAGCTAAGAAATCTCCAGTTTCGGAACCATCCGGAATGGCCCTCACGTATGTTGGAAGCATTTTTATTGGGCTCTCTGCTCTTGTTTGTTCATCAGCAGAGAGGCCTTTATCAAAGTCCGTTCTCAGAAGACTCATGATTTCGTCAATGGATTCATTTGATAAATCAAATGCTGCTAAGACTTCCAATACCTGTAAAGTGAAGATAAAATTATTGTTAAAGGTACACAGTCCCAGATAATGTTTAGCTTTTTAGCAAAATGACAGTAAAATCATGGCCAAGTTCTTTCATTCTTACACAGCATGACCCACGAACACCAAGAGAAAGATGGACAGGGGTAACAATAATTAATTTTCAACTGTTTTATTAAGCCACAAGGGAAGTACTTCAAAACGTCATCCTGATGTTTTTCAAGTTGAGAGCTATCTGAGTTTCTGATGGCATCACAATAATATCAATCTTTTTATAGTTTCAGTACACTGACATAGTAAGGTTTTGAAAAGTGGACCACTATTTGCAGCTTTCCATTGGCACAAGTTTATGGTCTTTCATAGCTACAATTATGTAATTAAATAGGCTCCTAGATAGCAGATCGCGCCTGTCAGCTAGAGTGGGGATTCCGGCCTTTTGTAATGCATTTCTGCACTCTGAAGTCGGGGAAGATTATACGCATTGCATTGCCTCTGGATGCGCTCTCCATTTCCTCTGATAGGTAGCCAGGAATGCTGCAGTGAAACAACTGACATGCGCATTCAAGTACTGATCTCATTGACAATAAACTAGAACTTGGACTGTAATGATTAACCTATCAGCAAAAGGTGTATGTTCTTGGATACTGATGTCTTAAAAATAGACACCGTTGAGAACACCATGTGAGCTTGAAGCTGACAGTAAACAGCTTGAATTTAACAGTGTAATATAGCGCTTACCTTGTCTCTTCCTGTGAGGGCTCTTGTCAGAGTTTCATATACTGAGCGTGCAAAAGCTATAGCTGAAAACATGTTGGATTCTTTGAACTGTTAAATCTGCAAAAAAAAGCCATGAATCCAATAGTTAATTTTAATAATATTAATTCACTGTAATTGATTCAAATACCAGGACTGAGGAGTAAAAGACTCAGTAAACAAGAATATAGCGTTAGCATCCTGAATGCAGAGAGTGACAAAGGGTTTTTTGTGTTCTATGAAAGCTCCTTCATTTTCCTGTGAATTATGCAATTGCTATGTTTATCCCATAATGCATGGTTTAGTTACATAGTCATGAAAAGTGAATAGATAAATTTAAATTTTCATGTGACTGTAAACCGCGAAAATAAACTGAGGTTGTAATGAACTGTTGCAATACAACTGCAAAATGACTGTTTTGTTATCTTGTGAAACGTGACTATAAGCCGTGATTTGTTCCTCCTTCCAAAAAGCATTTGAAAAAGTAAACTACACAACCAGTGTCTGATAATTAATTATGGTCATTCTCAGTCTCAGGTCACACCACTTATCTTGGTTTTGTAAAATGGATATTTTATTAAATTCCATGAAACACGAAAAGACCAATTTATTTTCATGAAACTTGATCTACAGTAGCACCCCACCACCACCACCCTCGATAAAGGGCATGTTTCCTAATTTAGTGCTTACAGGCCAGAGATACATTTCTATCAAGGGCTTTGATTTTCTGGCCAGGTAATAATAACCAACTTGATAAAAGATGTGTATCCCTGCTCGGGCATGTTATTTTATGAATGTGGTTTTAAGTTTTACAATATGCTAAAGATGTATATAAATTTTGTGCAATAACTTTTAGAGCACAGGAACAAATAAATTTCTACTTATGAAATGATAAATAAGAAACTTGATTCGCTTGAAGACAAAGAATGTCCATATTTTATATTTTATTTGTGTTATTCAAACCATGGGAAATTTATGCAAACAAGGCCAATTATATAAAGATGGCCTTTTTCCAATGTTCATAGAAAAATTTCCAAAACAGCCCGAAATCGAACTCTTGCAGGGAATGATCCCATTTCCAGACGTGACAAACTGTATGCTGGCCCATGCACAAGAAAACTTGTTCATTCTTATCTACACCAAGATAAATTTTTCTCAACTGGCAATATCACAGAAAACAAGACAACATTTTAATTTTCATATTAGTTTGCGAATAAAACAATGCATTCTTGCTGTGCTGACACACTGCATTGAAAGTAAAGTTAATTTAATTCATGCAAAGCAAGGGTTGTAGCAAAGTGTTTTGTGCATTGTAAGTGAAGAGAATGTAATTTGCATAACTGATAAAACACTCACAAGTAATGTAGGTTCGCATAATTCTGTTTCAACATAGCAGGGGGTACGGGAAGTTCAATTTTCCAACTTGCCCGTCGAGCAAGCTGTAGCTAGGATGAACTAGCGGAAGCCCGGAGGTCATTTGCACTAGCCAGAAAAAATTATCAGAAGTGTGATGAATAAATAAATAAATTAATTCGTGAAAACTTTCACTTGTCCGACGGGCAAGTGAAGGATAAAATCCACCAGCCCGATAGCAAAATCCACTCGCCCCGGGCTATCGGACACTAACTTTCCTGTACGCTGATATAAACTTTACTTTATAAGTCCTAGAATCTTGAATTCAAGGCGAGATGCTTGCCAAACATGGGTCCATGCAAACTCTGTCTGACTGGAGCTGTAGCAAATACGTTTCAGCCCACAGATTATAACTAAAATCTCTGTTATACAAAACATTTGCGCTGCAGGAATTCTGTGACCTTACCACAACGTGCGGACTCCAAGTGGTCAAATATGTCCTTTGAAGTTCGTCTAAATATTTCAATAAATACTGTACAGTTTAGACGGGAAAGCTCGCTTTCACTTTGTATCTCTTCCGGTATCTCAGCACGGTGTTTCACGATGTTCTTTTTGAGATCTTTTGGGAAACCTGATCCTCTCTCTTTCGAAAGAACGACTGGGAATGACGTCCAAACGAGGTACACCCTCGGTACACCCACGGCGGCACGATTCGGAGGACGTTCGGAAATCTTCGGTGCGTGCTCCAGTGACGTCGAGCACTCATCCGAAAACCGCGCGCAGAAATCGTGATTTATCCGACGTAGTTTGCAATGCTTTGCTCAAAAGGCATTCTTTGCTAGCCTTTTTCGGGAAAGTTTATTTTGGAGGGGCTTCACCCGAAATAATCCTCGTCAATTTTTAAATGAAAGCGCGCGCGCGGCGAACACGATCGCTTCCGAGCGCTTGCTCTTTGTTCGTCCCCAAGCTGCCAATCAGCGGTCACTCTCCTTTACAAAATGGCGGACAAGGCGAGGTGAATGAAAGAATACTCCGTACGCTTGCAGCAAAATATGAGCGCAAATGAAAAGAATCAAATGCATGAACAGGTATCCAATGTAATAACGAGCTTCTTAAAACAGAGGAAGTACACCGAAAGTGAGGGTTCGTTGAAGGATTTTCCTGTGGAACAGAAAATGGAAGACATGGCCTTCAAGACAACGGTCTGCAACGAAAGCGGGATTGCAGATGTCTTCTCGTTTGCGATCAACACCTCAGATCCAGCCATGCTTGATGAGCATTTCTCTAATTTAAAATCCTTTATAACAGGCACAAACCAGGCTTATAGACTAGAACTTTCGAAATTTCTGTTTCCTATGTTTGCAAACATCTACTTGGATTTGGTAGTGAAAGGTCAGACAATTGCAGCTCAAACGCTCTTCACGAAGCACGGCGGAGACTTTTCGATCGAGCACAAAGAGGAAATTCAGCACCTTCAGGCGATCACGGATTTGGAGCGTTTGAAATCGAGCGACACCGCTTCCAACTTTAGACGCAGTAAATTTGTTGTTAAACTGAGCAACAAAGTATTCACTTATTTCTTGCAGTACCTTAGAAGTGGCGATCACGTTTTACTACTTCATCTGCTGAACAAACATTTCAGCATAGAAATCTCACATAGTAAACCCGGACAGAAGCAAAACGCCGACGACGTGGAAATTGATGATGCTGAAGCTCCTTCTTTAAGTTACAGAGTTTCAAGAGGAGGAAAACAAGCGAAATCTGGGACAGAAAAGGAAAATGAGAACTTAGTGGCTTTGAAAGAAAGCATTGGGCATATCAGGAATGGACCTGCTTGCCTGCCTCCAGTTTGTTTCTACTCATTTTTGAATGCATATCAAGGGTATGAACTTAATGCTACATCAATTCCAAGTCTGCTTATCACCCCTCCCAAGGGACATTTGTCAGCCACTTGTCTTTTTAAGCTATGTCATCAGTATGATGTCAACGCTTAATGTGGGCAGTTGACTTACAGCTGTAGCTCTTTGGGGTTTGTTATGGGGTTTGTTATACAGAAAACAAAGAGCTCTGGAAACTTGGTGAGGGAAAATCATCCTTATTTTGCTCATAGAACCAGGGCTTGAAATTGCGACTGATACAGTCGTATAATTTGCGACTAAATTTTTCCCTTTTGTGACTAAAAATTCCTCTTCAGTCGCGTGTTTGCAACTATTTTTCGCCCAAATTAAGGATAAAATAATAATTTTAATTCTTTTGTGTCTTGCTTATAAAAAATATGTGAAAATTTTTGGTCAAAATCCAGCCAAATTTAATTTCATGTTACGTACGTGATTTGCTCGTATCAGATGCCATTACAGCTGTTTCTTTGTAAATATGTATCGCTGGCGCACATAGGTGCGCCTGTTCGCCAAAACAACAGGCATGGCGACTAATTTATTCCGTTGTTTTCATGTTACCAGCCAATAGCGAAGCTCCATCTTTCTGTATATAAAAAACACACGACCCACGATTCCTTGATTCGCTCCGACGAAGGGCTAACACTCGAAACGTCACAATATAATCTCTTTACAGTGGCCAATTGGCATTATCAACCCAGTTGATAAAACCAAATTATCTTGTAATAATAAGCTTTTAACTGAGTGAACCTCCGTTTCCTTTCACCCTTACAGACTAAGTTCAGCAGCGATTTCTAAAGATGCTGGCCTCATTTGTGGTGGCTTTGAAGATTCTTCTATTCTTCTGTGCAGTCTTACACCAAAGAAACTTGTACGTCCAAAAAGTAAACATGAAATCTCTAGAGTGCAGCTTGCTCCAGGTATGAGGGTTTCTGATGTGTGTAGCACTCTTAACAATAAAAAGCTTCACTTGGTGTGTATAAATTACATGTAACAATTCAAATAATCTTAGGTACAGTATAAAAAGTTTGACTTTAAAATTTATATCAAATGATGTAAGCATGCCTTTGAGTAAATAGAATGCAGCAAAGAGGTTGATGCAGGCATATCACCAATAAATTATCTTTCTCTTGGTGTCTAACCAAAACGTTCGTGATCTTGATGAATACTTTTTCAAGTAAATATATAAATGTTCTCTTGGGCAAGACACTTTACTCTCACAGTGCCTCTCTTCACCCAGGTGTATAAATGGGTACCGGCGAATTTACTGCTGGGGGGTAACCCTGCGATGGACTAGCATCCCATCCAGGGGGGAGTAGAAATACTCTCTGTCGCTTCATGCTACAGAAACCGGGATAAGCTCCGGCCTGATGGGTCACTTGGCCCGACTGCAGACTTACTTACCTTATTCAACATAGCAATTGGAGCAGAAAAGATTTATGTTCACTGATTGTTTGTGCAATACAGACATCCAAAAATCAGAAATTCAGCAGAATGGCTGCCTTTTATCCTTAGCAACATGTTTTATGGCAAATGTTCCTCACATTTTCCTCTCAGGGGAGTGACAAATGATTCTTGTCACAGTCCCAATGAATTTGAGTCAAATTTTATTGTTCCCATCTCCTCAAATTTGTAGCTTATGTTGTCTTTTCATGGCGTGGATTTCTTTTGCAAGGCGAAAAAGTCTTGGGCATAAAAAATCCCGGAAAATAGAAAAGCATTTAGTTATTTCAGCTAGGGGACTTATAAGCCCCAATTTTCTGTAGTTTCAGTTTGAGTTTCATCGTAGTCTTGTCATATCCCAGAGTCTCAGATTTACTATTCACCAACTCTCTTCAGCACAAGGAAACAAAATGCCAGGACAGGTTGTTTATGAGTAATGTTGTTGTTGATTGTCATGTTCCCACTTGTGAAAACGTCAACAAAATTATATTTAGCACAAACTACTATCGTTGATGTGGGAGGCAAGGAGGCAATGGTTAGCGCACTGGACTTTGGATCAGATGGTCCAAGTTTGAGCCCTTGCCGGGCGGGGCACTGTGTTGTGTTCTTGGGCAGGACCCTTTACCCTCACAGTACCTATCTCCACCCAGGTACCGCATCCCATCCAGGGAGGAGTAGAAATATTCCTAGCTGCTTGACGCTACAGGCTGATGGCATGATGCTTTACCACCTCCTCAATTGCAGACAACACCCATTACACACTGCTATTTTTCAGACCTTCTTCCATTCACCCCCAAACTGGAAACAGTGTCGAGCGAGAGCTCTATCCTCCATGGCCACAGTGGTTCAGTCTACAGTGTGCGCTTCGCACCAGATAGCTCCATATTATTATCTGCTTCAGAAGATACTTCAGGTAGGTTCTAATTAAGATTTTTTTCAATGTTCTCTTTCTAGGAAGCACTGCAAATCATTTAATGCTTTACTTTCAGTTAACAGAAATGTATAGAGCATTCTTACTGAACTTTCTTTTAACATTTTTAGGTGACAATTTCTTTTTATATTAGCCTGGATTTTAAATGTCTTTTTAGCGATCAGAGTAGTGACCTCGCGAATCTTCTGCATTCCATCATTAAAACTGACTCTGAAACCGCGCAATTTTGCCGATTTCAACGCAACAGGGTCGGGGTTATAATGCCGTACGCAACAATCTACTTACACACGTGCTTGATTTCCTAATGGGACATTCGATTTGCTAAATAAAACAAACCACATCGTGCAAACGGATTTCTGTGACACATTTAATAGGAAATGAGATGCACCGAATACTCCGTAATTTGCGTAAAGAAAACTTTGGGCGAAGTAACTTTTAGTCCGGGCGAATCGACTTTAGGTCCGAGCGAAACGAACTTGAGATCAGTCTGGTACAGCTTGTGATATCAGGGTTTTGCTGTTTCGTAAAGCATAAATACATCACGGCAAACTGGTCTACCCTTAAAATATAGGAAACCTCAAAATAGTAATTTGTTAAGGAAAAATAACACCAAAGAGGTGATACTAAACCAAATGGTTAAGGATGGAGCAGATTGAGACGAACTACAAATGACGAATTTGAAAAATTTAGGCTGAATTTTTCAAGACGCACAAACGTAATGTAACTGCCTTAATGGCAAATCTATAGTTCTACTCTCGAGATTTGCTACAAATGGTTTCTTTTATTGCTACTTTCAATCGGTCATCGCATTTTGAACTTCATGTCATGTCTCTTGCAACAACGATTTTTCAAACTACCAAGGGAAACGAAATAATAATAATAATAATAGTTAATCTTTATTGAGGATGCCAACATCACAAAAAGAGTGGTTTACAGAAGGGTCCTCTAAAGGTAACTACATATAAATATAATTACGTAAAAATGTAGCTCAAGAAGTCAGGGGTAAAGTTAGAGCGTTCGCCCGAAGAAGGGACATAATTTTGATTCGAGTTATTTGGGGATTAGAAAAATAGAGGATTCAAGAAATTGTCATTCCATTACAGTATTTCACACTTACAGCTCAGTTGCTTGATTCAAGCTGAGAACTTGAAGCTGTACAGCGAGGCAGGTGAATACTGGCGCTTTAAGTGACCAGGCAGGCTGTTTTATTGGTGAATAAATAGCCAGCTGTGAAGTGATGTAATTAACATGTACTGACACGCTTGAGATCAAAGTAGCACTGCATACAACAAACATTAAACTTATATGCTGAACTCGCTCATTCTTTTGATTTGATTTCTTTTATCAATTTGTCCATTAAGGAGATTTCACGCAGTTGCTTTTTAGTCTCATAGCGCCTCTCTTCGCCCAGTGTATAGATCAACACACCAGTGAATTTAATGCTGGGTATAATTGCGACAGACTAGGCTTCCTTTTCCTGCATCTGGTTCTGTTGTTTTATTGTCCACATTTTGTGGACTTACTGAACGTTACTGATAAAACAAAACCAGTTTGGCTTTTCTTCAACGCGCTAACAGTCTTCTTTTTAAGCAGTTTGCATGTGAAAGAAATTCCAAACGAAAAAATGTCAAATTTGTTGTCACTTGATGCAACTTTGGAAGATTGCAAAAAAGACTTGCATTTTCCTACCTTGTTGGTTGCGCCCTAAATCACCGATTTTGTTCCAACAAATCTTGGATCTTTGCCCAGTTCAAATTCCGAAATTGGACAGTATATTTATTTGCCAAAGATCCATAAACTACCCGTGTTTGCCTCCAATTAAAGTGATTAGTTTCCGTGTAAAGGTCGAGCGAGACACCGCAGGGGACAAGTCGCGACGTGACAGTTCGGAGGAGCAAGTTGTTGTAGCATTTCTCCTCGTGTGACGTGACGAATTTTTGTTAAGATCTTGGTCACTGTGACAGAATTTTGTCGGTTTGTCCAATTCAAACCTGAACTTGTTTTGCTTCCAACAGAACACTCGGAGTGATGTGTCGAAGTTACCTGTCGCTGCGACTTGTGCCCGTATCACGCTATTTTTAGTAACACATCGAAAAATCCAAGGGAAGCTTTTCGGTAGAAGCTGCATGGTATATAAAAAATCCGTTGAAAGACTATCGTAATGTACAGAAACTGTTTCTAGATGTTTTTGCGGACGGATGGCCAAGATCGAGATTGATGCCAACTTGAAAACGTCGGGCCGAAACGAAGACTGTATGAACTGAAACCAGGGCCAATGTTTCGTTATGCCTGTATTTTTTCCGAGAAAATAAGTTAACTTCTCTCTTGACTGTAAAGCGCAAACTATAGCTTGTTTTTCATTGTGATTTTCGTCTGGCAGTTTGTAGAAAATTCTCGGCTGTATATATGAAGGGAAAAAACGTCACGTGCATTAATTTAGCTGGGGCTGTATCAAATGATGCTTTGTTCCACCACTGATCGAGATTCACGTCAAAGCGAATATTCGTCTTAGACAAAATTAGCTTTAGCGCTCACCGACATATCATCAATGCGCATTTGATCGAGCTGAGAACGCACAAGAGTTCGAGTTGATAGGTCCCTGCATGTACCTGAGCGAAAAGTCTCGCGACGATAGGGTCTTAAAAATTTGAATTGGCGAGCAAGCATACAATTTGATGGTTAACTGAACGAGCTGTTTTTGCAATTCACATCAATGTTTGTAACAAGTTGTTTTACTCGCTGTAGAATCAAATTCTTACCTTGCGATTTGCCCTCTTGTCGCAGCTTCCAAATGCAAGTTATTCTACTTCACACATAGTTTCGTTGAATGTGTTATAAGCCCTCAGGGCGAAACTGATATAACAGAAACTCGACATAACACAAACTCGACAACAGATACCGAATACGAAGTCATTGACCCCCGACAGAAAGCGAGAAAACGATATAACGACATTTATTTTTCAGATATCACACAATTTAACGCCCCACCGAAGAAACGCCCTATCCGAAATCCTTATGGTGTTGGAACGTAACCTATTGCAACATCTCTAGGCCGTATGTCTAACAATGACGATTTTAAATTCTCTTTTCACCTGTGGCTTACATATAACGATTTTGAGAAGATTTTTCGATTCGTCCGTCATCGGAAATAATTGTTTCTTGTTTGCAGACAGAATCGGAGCCTATTTTGATGTTGGTCGATTTTTCCCATTCCTTTTCAAAAGGGTCGCTGGAACATTACTTTTAAAACCGTTTTTGGTAAAATATGAAACAAAACCCAAGTTGTCTAGGACGACCTCATTTAATTTTACCCATCCGAAAGTTTCTTGAAGCCGGGCAAAACTACTCACCGCTCCCAGCGAAACAAGGTCCCCGTCTTTTTGAAAAGTGTTATGGCTCTTCGTGACGTCCCCTCTTTTGTGCGGGGCGGATGTGGTGCGGGAATTAAGGTTAACAGTTCAAATTCCACACTCACCTGACTGCGCACATCAGCATATCAAAGAACAAAATTGATTCTGGGATCCCGAGGGAGGACTTCCGCATAAAGAAACAGGGATGCATGTGTTGGAATTTTGTTTGGTCTCACTTAGGATGTTCCAGGCAAAACGCCAATATTTTATATATATGGGAGTCCTCTACATGTCCTATGGGATATTTTTAGTGATCTCGTCTGGCTCTTGGAAGTTTGGCTTGTAAGCTTCCTTCATAAGAAAGCACGAAAAAAATGTGTAATTTGTCTAGAAATTCATGGTATTTGTTATTTTTCCGACGACAAATTTAAACGCGACTGAAAAGGCAATGTTTTAAGTTTTGTTGGGTGTAGCATCACAGTATCTGCCCCACCCCCACCCCTCTCCACGCCTCCAAACGAATCTTTCTCGTTTCTGTATGACCGCGACAAGTTCCTATTGAGTTATGGTATACGCGTATTTTGTTGGACTCTGCATGGCCATACTCGCCACCATTGCAAATAAATGCAGATAGCTTTCAACTGCCCAATAAAAGACGCCTTCTATGTCACGGGCAAGAAATTGAACTGTTCATGTGAGTCGTACTGACAAGTTATTTTCATCTTATGGCATAGCTCCGTCATATATCAAAAACGTGACGTAGAGTCGCTATATCGCGTGATCAATGCAGTATCAAAGTCCGTTGATATTACAAAAGTTTACTTTTGGTAAGCGTAATTCCTGTTGACATATTGAAAAGGACTTCTCAGCGAGATGTGCAAAAGGAATGCCGGCTCGGTTGTTCTTATTGTAGCTAGCTTTACAAGTTGAAGGTTGGCGCTGGTGTGATTTTTCTAAGGCAAATGAGTAACGCTAATCCCATAAACACTCAAAGCATACGTTGCTATGCAAAGTGCCTTGCCATGCAACTCATGTAACATGACGAAGTGTGAACGGAATTGAACCGAATCCTTTTCAGTATGCCGACGCTGTAAACTTATTTCAGACGGCCACAATGTAAACTACTGGGTTGCTGGTAATTGCGTTTTTCCACCCAATAAAGTTATGTTATACTTGGAATGAATCAAAATTTCTGCTAAGACACTTAAGCGAAAATCAAATCAAAGATCATTTAATGTAAACCAATGTTGTTTTCTCTTTTATATCGCCAGTTCGTTTGTGGAGCCTTCACTCATACAAAAATGTGGTTGCATACAAGGGACACAACTTTCCCGTCTGGGACCTGGACATCAGTCCTCAATGTCTCTACTTTGCCACTGGTTCCCAGGATCGCACAGCCAGGCTATGGAATTTGGAGTACACATTTCCTTTGAGAATTTTTGCGGGGCATCTTCAAGATGTTGATGTAAGTACTAACAAACATTTATATCGCGCAAAATTACATGTGAATATGTTCAAATGCGCGAAATATGTTCAGGCGAGAGCTAGTTGCATGGCTCTGCAAAAGACTTTCGAGATAAAAATATACTTTGTCACTAGTTTACTACAAAGCAACTTTTCGGGTAGGCGAACACAGAATCTCCCTTTGCAGAGAAAGAGTGCTCGCTTAGAAGAAATGTCCGCTTGTAGGAGGTTAACTAATCGACACCGCGGAACAATGAGATATGTGAACATTTTGGCAATTTTTAAGGAAACCCCTAAATATATTTAGGTGGGTTTTTCTGTTTTTTCCGGTCTGAATCTCCACCTTCGTAGTTTTGCTTCGAATTGTTGCTATAAGCATCCAAGTTTGTTCGTTTGGGCCAAAATTATATCAATCGATGTATTATGGGGACGAGTGTGCTGGAACGATGACCACCTCGAGAAAACGTGACGTCATATGCGCTTGCGTGGTGCGTTTTTCCGCGGTGTCAACTAATCACGTGCCCAGATCTTCTCCATCGATACGAAGTGAGCAAAATCTAGGTACGAGATTGAGGTTAACCTGTGATCAGATGCCTAGAGTTTAATAGCGGAGAGTCCAATGTATTGTAGCAATCTTGGAAACTCGAGAGATTTTAAATGAAGTGAACGCCCGGAAAACGCGTTCAAATTTCTGACTTGGGTCTAAAAGAAGTGTAATTCTTCAGCTTACGATTTCAAATGCTTTGTTCTTCCAGTGTGTTAAATTTCACCAAAACTGCACGTACCTAGCCACTGCTTCCACCGACCAGACATGCCGACTGTGGGACCTTCAGTCAGGAAACTGTGTTAGACTTTTCACAGGACACAAGGTACTAACCTTACCCCCCATCCCAGCTAATGATGGTACCAGTAACTTTTCGAGTAATGATTACTCGTCAACATTTTAATTGACTTGTATTGTAAAAAGCGAAAAAGTTGTTTGCTTTTTGTACCAAAAAGGTGGAAAATTATCGGAGGCTATACGGACAGAGAAAGCTACTTTTCCTTGGAGGAAAAATTGCGCGCCAGGTCCACAATTCTTCTTTGTAAAACAAAACCTTATCTTTTCTCTTTTGTTTATTCTTGCTGCTTGTAGGGCGCAATTCACGATCTGGCAATTTCTCCAGACGGCCAGTACCTGGTGTCCGCCGGAGAAGATAGGTGCATTCGTCTGTGGGATTTATCCGCTGGAAGCATGATCAAGGAGCTACGCGGGCACACCGACACTGTTTACAGCATCGCTTTCAGCGCGGACGGAACTCTTCTGGCCTCAGGAGGTCTAGACAGCAACGTGAGGGTGTGGGACTTTGGACAAGCTGTGAAGACTTCAAGTAACAGCAGCGCTACTGCTGCTGTGTCCCCCGAACTTATGGCTTCCTTCCCGACTAAGAATTGTTCAGTGCAGTGTGTGCAATTTAGCAATTGTAATTTAGTCCTCGCGGCTGGTTCACAAACGACTTGAGGACAGTGGGGTTGGCCACGCCATCACATTATGCTAACACTTTTTAAGGAACCTGGAGATGCACGCTTGTTGTCCAATCAGAAAGCATGGGAAACAAGCGCGGGAAACACAGGGCGGGAAACAAGTCCGAGAAGTAAGCATTGGAGCCAAACGCGCAAAAACAGCGAGGGCCGTGGGAAGCAAGCGCGAGAACACAAACGCGGGAAGCAAATTCGACACACTTTTGGGAGGAAGGAGAAAATGCGATCTGTTTTTCTACAGGAACTGTATCCGCCATTTTTTCTCTCCTAAAAGCATGTACTTAATCCTGTAAAATATTTTTTCGTTGTTGTGTACAATCTGTTTAATAGTTACAACAAAAAACGCACCATTCGACTGTTTCTTTGTTTTGTTCGCGGGATTCCTGATTTTTGAAAGCAAAGACACTGGGGACGGGTCGCTCCCAGAGACCGCGATCCTTTTGGTCTGCGGAATGTAATCGGAGACCTTCATCCATATTCGGAAATGTTCGGACTTCGAAAATCCAGGCTCCTCCGGGGTAAAAGGTATCATGCCTTTGGATAAGAAAATGTTGGCAAAGTGTAGCGTGCGCGAGCTCGAAAGTGTAAAATGGAGGTGTAAACATAGATTTCAGCGACTCGCGTAACGCATATAAGCTCACAAGCATTCTGTTCGCGAATTTAAGTTTATATGTGATATGCGAGCCTCTGAAATCGATGTTTACAATTTCGTTTTTGATCGCTCCTTTTGTGGAGAGGGGAAAACCGGATGACCCGGAGTAAAAACTCTCGGAGCAGAGTAGAGAACCAACAAACTCAGCCGACATGACGCCGGGGCCGGGAATTGAACCCGGACCACATTGGTGGAAGGCGAGCGCTCTCATCACTGCGCCAACCCTGCTCCCCAGCGAACAGTTTTTCCTTCGATCTCCCAAATAGATCAGAAACAAGAAGGGATCCCGAATTTTCGAAGATCGAAGGGTACTCTGCTCGCAGGATCCACTTGCCACATTTCGCACCATGTTTACAGCAACATGTGGTCAGGTGTTTCTTTTCTCGCGGCGGAACGAAGGAAAAAAATTAAATATTGTGTTTTTAATTCATTCCGCTGCGAGAAAAGAACGCCTTAAGACAGTTTACTCTCACAGTGCCTCTCTTCACCCAGGTGTATAAATGGGTACCGGCGAATTTACTGATGGTAACCCTGCGATGGACTAGCATCCCATCCGGGGAGGGGTAGAAATACTCTCCGTCGCTTCATGCTAAGGAAACCGGGATAAGCTCCGGCCTTACAATCACAAGGTATGTTGGCAGAAATGGTTTCCGATCTCCGTTGTCAAAAAAAGATCTGCAATAGATACCACTACAAAGACTAACGAGATCACAGAAGAGTTAAATTATTTTTTATTAACTTTTAGTCATCTTACTTTTCAACTCTACATACAGTTATGTACAAAATTTATTTGGGCTCAACATATTTACAACACACCTAAGAAACAAATAGCATGCCAAAAAAATATAGATTGGTAATATTTTAAAACATTGTTTTTTGTTAGAGAAAAAAATGAGCATTCAAGTTTCTTTGTAAATAACTTTACAAAACAAAAAATACACAAATTAATTTAGAAATAACACAGGTGTATTTAAGACTAAAAAGTTGAGTCACGCTGGGGCAAGCTTCTCGGGAACAAGTATCTGGACATAGTATATACGGAGTCACTTGCCGCAAATACCTGTCACTGCGACTTGTGGCCTTTATACGTGTCCCGGCCTAAACAACTGGAAGCGAAGCATACATACTTTCACCAATGAAAATGGTTTTTGTTGGTTTCCCAACCTTCTCAGCCAGTCGAGTAATGGAACCGCACGTGTAATTTGTCGGCATGCGGCTTCGGCTTCTGATTGGGTGAACACGGAATAAAACCAACAAAAAGATTTCAAAATTATTCACCGACTGCATGGTAATGGTACGGCACATTCACTTCAACAAAAATAATTATAATCCACACATACGGGATATACGCAGAAATAAATAAAGGATATTACATGGTCGCGCGAACATACAAAATTTCTCTTTGAGTGTTGGAAGATATTTCACTAGTGACCGCAGCGAACGAGTGAAATATGTTTCAACACGAGAAGAGTAATTTCGTACCTCCAAGCGGCCATGTAATATTCAATTTATTATACAAACACAAATGAAATTCTAAACATTTTCACTTCCCTTCCACTGCGAAAGACGTGATTTATTACTTAACCATAGCAACAGTGATCTTTTCGCAAGTGAAGATATCATGTTTTCGTGTGAAAGCTCACCCGGTATTTCACTGGTGTTTATATAATAATTGTTTTTCTTTCACAAACACGTGCCACATTTTAGCCTTAATTTTTAATATATCATGACAACATGTACCTACTCTTACGGTAACAAAATAACTTTTATGTACCACGTTATAATTTTTGATTACTTCAATGTACAACTTGTGAAAACACGAGGGTTGTCCTGTCTGCATAAACATGACAAAGTTTCTTTGCCAAGCAAAACTATGCAATTCGTTGACAAACTGTTCAATTAAATGCGCAATCTTGCAGAATACCATCTGATTTTAGCCATCTCTGCCTGCAATCTTGTCTGTAAGTATCACAGAAAATTCTGCGCGATTTCACGGAATAATTGTAAACAAAGTGACAAATAGCATTATTTGCCGTCTAAACTTCTAATCTATATACTTTCAATTCATGCACAAAAATATTTTTGACCACATCAAAGATTTTGTTACTTGCACAACAGCAAACTGATTTCAAAAAATTCCAAAACAGCAAGTAGAATTATGATGAATTATAATGGCAACGTAAATTCATACAAATTAATGATTCATTTGAAATGTTAGTCCACATACTTAGATTTGAGATGATTGCACACAAGATTTCCTGCTTCTGTATATGATCATATAATCTGTCTTAAATCAGGTGTATAAATATTAAAAAATGCTTTCATCTGATGGTAATCAAATAATGTTAAAGGTCTTCGCAACAAAATCAACACGTTGAATGTAATAAATAAATCTAAGCATGAAATGAAAACTCTACATTTCAGTCACATGTGATACAACTATTGTAAGCCTTTGGTAAACAGCAATCTACAAAACAAATTCTCCTTACAACATTGATACCTTGGCTCAACCTCGGTGTAAGAACCTGTGAAACTCACCAGTGACGTAGAACAAAGAACGAACGAGAGAACAAAGAACCTCGAAACAATATAGAACAGAAAAACAATAGCTCAAAAACAAAGAAAAAAGTCACAGGTTCTGACACCGAGGTAAACCCTCGACAGGCTTGTCAAGCAAACAATTGATAAGAATACATCAATTTATCAAGTATTTATATGCCACTGTGACTCCCTCTCTTGGTAAATTACTTCAAGATTTTGATGTAAAACTTATCTATTGACCGGGAACAGCCCATGTGAAAAGTATGTATAAAGTTTGTCACAAACAGGCCACAAAAACAATATGTACAGCGGCCCTGAGAAAACCAAAAAATGGCTTTCATGAGAAACCATACTCAAAAAGAAATGAATTTGAAATAATTTCCTACCAAAAATAATAATTCTTTAAAAACATTGTTTGCAAAATTTTTTAGGAATTAATGTTGTAAATGTTCTCTACTTTTCTACTGCCACAATAGTGGCTACACATTACAGCATATCACAATATTCTAAGAATATTTAAATTTACGTGAAAACATACAAAATACTCTCCAAAAGGAGATTTCACATGTAAATATCACTGCATAACAGCAATGAGGCAACAGCTATGGAACAATTTTACCATAAAAAAACATGCCTAAAATACATCCAAAAAGGAACATTCAAACTAAACATTTAATTTTCATAGAAATTTGCCACTGGTAAATGCTGCTGTTAAACTGCTAGTATGCATATTTAAATGAAAAATATCACAGCTTAAAAAATTAGCCAATTCTTTCAACTTTGCTGCTTTTAATCCATTTTCATCTTTGACAGTCACAACTATCCTATCTAATTTTTGGTTCATTATTCAATAATCTTTCAACTTTGAAAAAGTCACTGCATGCAAATTATCTTGATTTATGGGCAAATAAGAGCTTACTGAATTTACAACAGACCATGGCGTATTTCTAGTAATAGGCTTTGATGTCCCTAAAAACTCTCCAGCTTTCATTTTTCATGCACAATTTTGGGTGCACAATAACATTCCTAATTTTCCTTATAACCACTATTAATTTTGAGCATAGTGGAAAAAATGTACACAAAACACACCCAGCAAGATTGGTATTCCTGTGGCTTCACCTTATAACAGCTAAAGGTTTGACAAACTGAATTACCGGTACCTAAAATGTACAGACACAACTGCTCTGAAAAATTATTCTTTTTGCTGTCAAAATAATAGAATAATACAGAATATATTATATTTTATTCTAGGATAATTCTTGGTATTCCAATAACTTAAGATCACTAATTTCTTCTTTATAGTTGGTCATAACATGTAATTAAAACACAGTTCTCTAATTTTACTGTCAATAAATTCTCACCCAATAAACTCTTCCCTGCTCAAAACAAGAACATTTTGTTAACTGCTGCAATGTAGACTATGGAGAACTCTCCAAGATTCAACCCAAAAACTTCAAGCGAAATATATTGAGCTCTAATTCACAAACTTCTGCAGTAAAGTAATTTCTAATTCAAACTTAAGATCTTTCTCACTTAGGATTGAATTGGTGTAAAACAAGATGGCTGAACTATCTGTCAGTTTCTTGCAAAGGAATACCCAAAGTTGTTTTCCCTCCACATCACACTTGTACACATGTATACACATCAGCTTTAGCACGCATGGGTTCAACACTAAAAAGCCAAACCCAGATTATGTGCAAATTTATTTTATATGCACAAATAATTCTAGATTGATTGATGCTCAATTCTTATACTCAGTTAGGAACAAGTGAACTATTGGTGAAAATTATATCCTTGATAATTATCATACGGGTGCCTGGTTTGAACTGACAACGAAACAGAAAGGTGGATCAACACAGAATATCCACATGAAGCTGACATAAGATGAAGTTATGCTTTCAGGATGGAAAGCAAAAACTAGACATGCTTGTACTCATTCGCCAATCTTGACCAAGGCTTACCTTGTTCTGTTATGCTTATCTACCACCTACCCCAACCTTAGTCCATGTTTCTCAGTGACGTGTTACTTTAGTGCAGAAACAATGATTGATCAATAATTCTTATACTCAGATAGGAAGAAGAGAGCTATTGGTGAAAATTATATCCTTGTCTGGGTGCCTGGTTTGAACTTACAAAGCAACAGAAAGGTGGATCAACACGGAATATCAACATGAAGCTTGCAGGATGGAAAGCAAAACCTAGACACACTTGTACAATAAGTTGCCAATCTTGACCAAGGCTTACCTTGTTCTATTATGCTCAACTAGTTACTATCACTACTCACTGATTCTGTGCTCTCATTGACATGGTTGGGTTTCTCTAAAGTGATATCATTCACTGCTGGCCCACCGTGTCCAGATTTCCTTGATGTACCATCATGATGGTGAAGTATATGACGTCCCAGCTCAGCCAATGAATCACAAACTTTGTCACACTCTGAACACTGATGCTGCTGCCCTCTGCCACCGTCTTGTTCTTTGCGAGTATCGCTGGGTGAAGTCTCATTATTGTTTGTGTTAAATTGCACAGTGCTGCTGTATTCAAAGTCATATGTTTTGTCACGAGACTCGTGCACATGCATGTTGTGACGCCGTAAGTCACCTGAAATTAAAAAGGCATTTACAGCTATTTCATGGAGGTCCCTTGTTCTATGAGTCAATGCATCAAGGTGATTTTTTCACAAAGTAGACTGTTCTTATCTATTGAATCAAGGTTTGTCTGCATAAAAATAAGCTTAGCTTCACAAAGCTAGAGTTGCTCTTGGCTATTGCCTCAAGCAGCTCTTACACCTTTTTGTGCTCTCCAAACTTCCAGCATGCATCCATAACTCGATATACGCACACTAAGCATGAACCAATTCTTATTAAAAGTATTCACTCTTCAATGGTTTCACACTGTCCTTTTCAAGTGTTTGGAACAACTTGTTCACTAGCACCCCAGCACTATTTAATATAATCGCTTTGAATCAATTTAAGAGTTCATCTTCGATCTGCACAAAATCACACTACACTCTTCTTGCATGCTTTGCTCTCGCTGCATCTAATGGAAACACCACACAAATTATGTTGAGTGTTTTGTGATGTCAGCCAATCAGGGTACATTTGCCCTAGGACCTCCAACACCATGGAAAACTGAGAGAATAACTGAAAATGTAAACATTTTGGAAATTTTTAAGGAGACCCAATTATGATGTGCATGTATTCCCATTTCTAAAAGTAGATAGTTTTTGGTTTTGCCATCCTCATAACTTTGTTTCAAATTTTTGCTACCAGCATCATAAGTTGGGCCAAAATCAAGTCATTGATGGATCATGGCCTCCCTTGCTAACGATGGCCTCCCTTGCTGACGATGATAACTTTGAGAAATTGTGATGTCGCGGTGCGTTTTTCCACTGTCGGAACTCCAGAATGCAGGTCACAGTCGAAGGCAGTTGGTGAGTTCATTGGTGATCATTAGTTTTAGTTTTGTAACCTGAACACATGATTTCATATAGGTAACAACTCACCTGATCTGTTAAAAGATTTGGGGCAGTGATCACAAGTAAAGGGGCGCTGTTCTGAGTGAGTCACAATGTGTCGTCCCAATTTACTTGAAGTGGCAAATGTCTTGGGACAGTGAGGACACTTGTGGGGCTTTTCTCCTGTGTGAATGTATGTGTGTGTCTTCAGAGATATTGTTGTAGCAAAAGTCTTCTCACAGTGCTTGCAATGATATGGACGCTCGCCTATAACAAAAGATATGAAAACTTGTCTCAAGTCAGACAATACCTAAAATTTTGTTGCCTATTCTAAATCTTGAACTTAATCAAAAACCTTTGTCACAACTGCTTTGTTTGTTGGCTGTCATGTGAACTATCGGAATGGCCATTGCAGGCTTCAGGTTACATTCGATCACTTGCCCCCTTCATCTTTATTTCTACAAAATAGCTGGAAATCACCACTGACAACATTTCAAGGACACAATGCCTCAATACAGTGAATTAACTCTCCAGCGTGGCATTGTAATTTGCTGTGATATAATCACAGTACAATAAGTGTGAACCTAATAAAAATGGAATTTCCATATGGGAGGGGAGTTTCAAACCAAAAAAAAAGCTGTGTGAGGATGATATATTTTTATTGAAAACAAAATTAGCAAATACTTACCGGAGTGAATTCTGCTGTGTCTTCGCAAATCATTTGAACTGTAGAATGCCTTGGGACACTGTAAACACTTGTGAGGCCTCTCTCCTGTGTGGGTGTAGATATGTTGCTGGAGGCCAAACGGATGGCGGAAAGCCTTGTCGCACATCATACATTTCCATTTCCGACAACTCATGTCTGGACACACCCGCTTGATATGCCGTGCTAGGTAGCTGAGAGAAGTAAAGATCTTGCCGCACTTTCCACAAGTGTAGCCCTCTGCGAAGAAGAAAAATAATTTAATATTTTGACATCACATTTTCTTTCCTGTATTGATTGACATATATGTAGCTTTGAGAATGAAGTTAAAATGTGGTACTTGCCGCAGGGACCAAATTTTTCTACAAAAATGGCTGGTTCACGCAATGGACTTGCAGAGACTAGCTGCAGGGACTGGCCCCCTCGTGTGTGCCGACCTCTAGTTGAAATTACTTTTTCATCACAATTCCTTGACAATAAACTGACATTGCAAGGAGATGTTAACGTTAGATTTTGATGAAAAAAGGAAACTCTCACCTCTACCAATGCTGTTGTACTTTGGGTCAACATCAACATCTCCAACACGGAAGACTCCCTGACTTGTAAACACGACCTCATCATCATGTTCATCCAACGAGTCCTCCCCATCTCCCCCGGCCTGCTGTGTGTCAGCTGCATCAAGCCCATCCTGCGAACTGATGCTAAGAAGAGCTGATGCAGCCTGGTGCAAATTGAACTCTGACTGTTTGGTGGCACTTTGCTTTTCTGCCTGGTTCGTGGGCTGACGAGCCTGACTTTGTGAAGAGGGACCATTAGGTGCAACACTTTCTGGTCGAACATCAACGGCAAAGGGAGATGCCACAGGTTCATTTGACAACAGGTTGCTTAAGCTGGTTGTTCGTTTCAGTTCTGCAGACTTTGTCCTCTCATGTACAAACTTCTTGACAGCTTGCTTTGCACTCACAGCGGCTACTCCTGCTGTTGCACTTAGAGCTGTAGTGGAGTATACCGTGGTAACACATGGCGTGTGCGGGACAACTGTTGCAGGTGTCTGTTTTGTATTCAGTGGAGATATCACTCCAAAATTGTTATATTGCACAGTCATGTTTCCAGGTCTGACAGCTGGCGAGATATATCTTGGAATCTGTCCCATTACTGTTGTCACAGGAAGCTGCGGGGCACTTTGCAATCCACCTGGAAACACAGGTGCCATTCTTTGATCACGGGGCAGGATTGGCCGCTGACTACTCATGTTTACGACATGAGATGTTGACACTGGAGCAGCTTGGCTTACTAAAGTCACTTTACCAAGAGTCAATACACTAGTGCTGGCAGAGCTCAGCGAGGCCTTTGGTAGTCCCACTGAGTCAGCAGTAGCCATGCCTGCAGTAAAAGGCCCTTCACTCTGAGGTATGAAATTCCTAGCTCTAACTCCGTTAAGTGTCTGTGGACTGGTTAGATAGACTACAGGTGCTGAAGGCTTGATGTTCCACAACAGGTTTGCTGTTGTGCGCGAGCCAACACAGCTTACAACATCTTCCATTCCTTTTAGTGGCTGCTGCGGGTGAGCTTGTGGATTATTACTGTTGGGTGGCAGAGAGGGAGCTGCACTTTGCACAGCCACTGGTGTTTGGATACTTGAAGGTTGAGTTGGTCTACAGAATAGCGCCTGGATATTTTGAACATCTGCTGGATTCATTGCGGTTGATGAAGACGGATTAAATGAGCTGGGAGATGTCAATCTGGGACTGATCTGAGGCGGGATGGATGCTGCAGCTGAGTTTAATTGAGCTGTCAAATTGCTCAAGTTCATCAAGTTGTGCTGCACATTAGCGACTTGTTGCAAGTTTGCTTCAATACCTGCAGGAAATCTAACAGGCTGGTGCAAATGTCCCTGTACAACAAGAGTTGATTGCAGTTGCGATGCCGCTTGACTCTGTGAAGGAGAATTCACATAACAGCTGTCAGCTTCATTTCCTGGGGTCACAATCTGAGTCAGTGTCTTGACCACGTTATCAGCAATACACAATTCCTTAGGTGTGGAGTTCTCTACGCTAGCGTCAGTGTTGGGGATTCCTCCATCTGTTGACTTTGCACGTGGGATGTCAGCATCTGATTTCTCCTGCCGCAAAATAGTAGGGTTGGTACGGAAGCTCACTAATGCTTCTGCTGCTTGGGACAGCTTCACCTGTTCAGATTTTCCTGGTCCAGTCTTTTTTCGAGATGAGGATGATAATGATGACAACTTCTCAGTGTTTGTTCGCCTCCTCTTTGGCTCACTCACAGTGACAGAAGCTTTGGATTTTTCTGGAGAGGACAGCACATTATCTTTACTTGAAGCTGCACTTGGTTTTGCTTTCTTTGCTGGCTGGCCATGGACCAGGGTCTTCAGCTTATCAGCTGTCAGTTGAAGAAGCAATTCTGCAGCAGACGACACTGTAACTTTGCTAAATCCTGGGCACTTTTTTAGTTCACAAAACAAGTGATCAAAAACATCAATTTTCTTTTCAGACAGACAATTGGTGCTTGTGATAATTCTAGGGCGTTTTCTGCTCCTGAGAGGAATGGCATCTTTCTCTGTATTCAGTTCACATGACAAATCACTCGAAATATTCACCAATTTCACACTTTTACCTCTAGTCTTGGTCAGTTTACCACAAATTGTTTTTTTCACTTTAGCACTGGACTTTTTAAGATCACTTAGTGATTTATCCTCCTCAACAAATCCATCATTATCAAACACATCTTCGCCAGTTTGCTTTTGCATCCCGCTATTTCTAGAGGATGCTGTAGATTTTTCCTTAGCAATATTCTGCATCATGGTATTCAAAGATTTCTCTTCTGCATCATTTTGAATGTCTTGCTTTGCATTCTTTTTCCTTAATTTTATGGATGTTTTTTGACCTGATAAAGTCTTTTCTGAACTGTCTTTACTTTTAATCACCCCAACCTGTTGCACACTTTCGCTCTCGTCATTGCGAGCCACAGACAGACCAGGTTTCTTTTTAACAGGAGCTTTTGCTACCTTGCCGTTCTGTTTTATCTTTGGATTAGAGACATCGTTGTTTGGAATATTTGACGTTGCAGTGTTTTCTTTTGCCCCATTTTTCTTGGATCTCTCTTTTGATGATGATTTCTTGAGCTTGTTTCGTTTTTGTGTTTTGCCAACAGACTCATCTAAGCTAACTGTATCCTTATTCACATCCCTGGTGTTATTAATACTATCATCATCAACAGTTTTTACTTTTTTTCTCCTGAAGATCAAAGTAATAAAACAATTTTTATTTTAGTTTTAAAAAACTCGAACCAGACTGTAAAAACAATAAATTATAATAATATAAATAATTATTATGACTAAAAAAGCTCACTGAATAATTAATGTGGTGTTCCACAAAATATCAAATATGTATATTTTTTGCAAAATAAAGGAATTATCCAGTGTAAAACTTACGTGCTTGTCCGTTTGCTATTGTTCTGAGTTCCTTCCTTGGGCTTCTGCAAAAAATTGTCAAAACACTTATATATATATTTATTATATATATATAGTGACAATTTTAGGTAATAAACCTTGCAAATAGAATTCTATATCTGCTATATTTTCACATGTGAGAAAAGCGATACGTCCAATCAGCTTCGCGTATAGCTTTCTTCACATGTGAAAAATATAACCAATCAGCAGCAAGAGCAGAACGACCTAACCAATCAAAGCGCGGGAATTCAAATGGTTTCCAACGAGGTTGTGAAAACAACGCACTGCAAGTTTGCAAGCTCTCGAAGACAGTTTATGTTTTGGCTACAAATTTTGTACTTTTGAGAACTTTATGGAAAGGAAAGCCATCAGAAACACGCAAAGCAAAACCTTCAGATTACAGTTATGATATGGAAATGCAAAAATCATTCTCCAGGCGGGGCGAAGACAAACTAAATGTCGATAAGGGAAAGCCAAGAAATGAAAGACTTTCATTGTAGCTTTGATACAACGCAGCCGTGGACGTTCGAAGAAAATTCAAGCACTCTTGGGAACACCAGGGTAAAGTAAATATTTCACTTTTGAATATGGATTTACGTCGTAATTATTGCTTAATGAACCGACTCCTTGTGTTATCATAACTTTTGCTCAAAAATTCACCAGTTGATTTGCGCGAAGTAGTTCATTAACTTATGGCGACGTTTCTTGGTGCGATAGCAAAAGCTTTTCTTTTAAAAAGTATTAACACAGTGTGTTTTATACCGCCATTTAAATAAAGTTCTTGTTTACGATAGCTTGTCGTCGCCGTAATTTTTCTTTTCTATTTAAAAGAGATCTCGCTTGGAAAGCCATCAGAATGCATTTGCAGCTTTGTTTTCCTCACGCTGCGTTTAACTCTTTGATTATAGACTAGAAAAATCGCTTTAAGTTTACAATGGTTGAGTACTCGTATAGAAAGTGCTTTGAAAGTGCATAGAAAGTGCTTTGAACGGATTATTATTCACTCGTCGCAAAACTTTGGAAAACTCACTTGTTCGCTGCGCTCACTCATTCGTTTTCCAAAGTTTTGCAACTCGTGAATAAAAATCCGTACATCGCACTTTCTATGAAGTAATCTATATATATTATATATATAATTGGAATAACAGACTTCTTTAGAAATGGGAATTTTTCATTTTAAAAATGGTGGTTTGACAAAGTGAACCTAAGTGATACAAACATCACAGTTTAAAGTATAACAATTATTCTTCACAGATCAAATGTCAAGACAATTATTAGATTAATTTAACAAAAGTTTCAAAGCCTGGACCTCAAGTCTACAATTGTCATATTTTTGTCAGAATCTTAAAAAAATTTAAGATGGGGCAAAGGCTGTCTTAACTTGTTAACTGAAATTATTGCTCATCACATAAAATAAAATATTTCTCAACAGCCAAAGAGATAAAGAGAAAAATTTAGCATATTCAATCATATCCTGTAGTGTTCGTGGGCAATATAGTATTTGTTTTTTTGGCCATTTTGGTTTTGTTAAAACTTATGATTTATCCTTTCTTTACTTTGCAAACTTCTAACAAAATCATGCAAATTTTCCTGCCACCCAACCCAGGATTAAAGACCTGACACACCTCTTCCCATACCAATGTATTCTTTTCCACCAAATCCTTGTGATCATCCTGGAAGTCAATTTCACCCCTGTCACAGATAGTCAAGAACCTGTGACATTGTTTCATTTTCCCATTTGCTCGAAAGAGTGCTAAAGGACAATCTCAACAAATAGCTTGATACTTCTGTTTCAGAAAAATTCCATAGACTGACAGTGCTGTTGGAGTAAAGGTTCTGCTCAGAGGGTTAATATACTTATGATAATATGAATGGTCACACTTGAAGGTTAAAATCGCATTTCATGAGTCAAGGTTAGGGGCCCATGAAGTGGGAAAACAAATACAAAATGATAATCTGTCAAGAGTGCATGTATCCATACTAAAATGTCCAAAACTATTAATTTTATAGGAATGAAAGTGGTATATTTCATAATTTCGAGAATTATGCCACTTTTCACATTTAGTAGCTTAGATTTAAGAAACTCTTCAACAGATTGGAAAACTGAGGCTTTAAAGTTCGTCTATGCGAAAATTACGCATCGACAGTCGAAACGATTAATTATATTCACGAACGTTAAAAGGAAATTTAAATAAGGAGAAAAATTTTAAATGGACAAAAAATCCAAAAGGTTGTTCATACAAAAGAAAACAACTCGACGAAAATATTTCATGCTGGGATACCAATGATGTGACGTGCAATTTAAATTTAGAAATTTACGTCCAAGTCAGCTTGGAATTGATTGGATTCTTTCTTTAGTCCGGGGCAAGTGCCAAACTCGCTTCTGGCTTGCATAAATTTATTGTTCTGTTAGTTTCTGTTAGCTTAAAACATTTTCTCTTTAGAAAAAAAGGTACTTCGGAAACAGAAAACGCAATAATATGCTGCAAATCCAGTAAATTAATCTTCGAGAAAAATCAAACAACTTCGAAATTTTACAGTATTATGTGGTTGCATAAGTTCGTTGATCGAGTTGGGTTCGATATATTGACCACATGGTGCTGGTGTACTATAGGATCAAAAATCGATTTGTACAACATTTTTGAACGCAAAAAATACTAATGTGCACGCTACATATTGCAATGTCAACGGCAAATCGAACCTTAGAAACATTATTATATCAACGTTGTACAGTAAACAAACATCTCATTGTAGACTTCGCAGAGACACAAGTGATGCATGCAACGACGTACTGTGTTCTGGGAGTGATATTAAAACGAACTTTTGGAACTCTAAAACAAGTAAATATGACTTCAGGTATTCCTAATCGCTGTTATTTTCAAGCACGGCGCTAACTGGATCTAAATCATGGCTTAAATATATCACAGAAGCTACTGTTAACACAATAGCGTTGCAAACGAACAGCGCTTCCTTGATACCGCACCGCCACATGGTCGCCGTGAACGGATACTTGACAACAATCATCGACGCAAAGTTTTGTTCGTGAGATTTTGGTTTCCTTCCAAGACTTTTTCAAAACACACGACTACACGTTTACTGCACCTTTCTTAAATCGTGTATTTCTAAGAAAGAAAAAGCCAAATCAACGCACCTCTTTCTTAGCGCTTGCATGATTTTCCGGTTCGTCCTCGGAGGAGTAGCAACAAGGGCACTTCGTCGAATGTGCACGTTTTCGCCTGAAAATTCCACAAAAATTTAATCCAAATCCAAACAAGAGCTCAGCTAGCTACAGTAAAAGGTACTTACGTCCTCCTCAAGCCACTATAACCCTTTTCCATGGCATGGCAGTTTGAACACCGGATAAATTAGTCGAAAATGAAACCAGCAACCCAGACATGTTTGTGTCAGAGTAAACCCTTTGCGTCAGAGAATACTATGGGTGTTACTGCGCTTGCGTACAACGCATGTTCCAATGACTTGTGGGTAATTTTGGCAAATTTCCCGCGAAAAAGGGGCCTTACCCTGCTAACGACGAGGTACATTTCAGAGTTTGTTTACATTTCGCGAGAAAAACAAACAATACTTAAAAGAGCATATCACATATAATCCTGACTCTAAATCTGAAAGGAAAAGGGTGAAAACCGCCTCATACAGCCAGATTAACCTTTATTTGCTGAAAAGAAAATTGGAAATATTGTATAAAAGGCGGGAAGACAATCGGTTTTGCGCAAATATCTCGATCGACTCGTTCACGTTTCAAGTAATTTAAAACCTCTATCATCATTTAATGAACCTTTGTTTTGGTTCTTGTTTTGTAAAATTTTGGGTGATGTTTGGGAAGCGATATTTGTTCTCAAAGGACTGGAAATTTTAAGGAAATAAGAAATGTTGAAGATTTTTTAAACCGTTTCTACTTAATAGAAAGGGCCAACGGACAGTTTAATAAAAGGAATCGGATCGTGGTTGGATTTGATCAGCAAATGTAACGACTGAAAGGAACTAAACACAGAAAAGACTATCCGTACGGATTAACTGTGGGTAATTGTATGTTTCCAATATTTCGTCAGGCACAGCCTGTCGACTTCTCCAAGGAATATAATGAATGTTACAACTGAGAAGAAAAACGTTATAAGTTAAACAACCTAGACAAAAGAAAATTTAATGCCGTTTTAAAATTGGAATATGGGCACCAAAACAGTACCAATCTGGGGTGCTCTTTTGTGGGCTAAACTGTCTGGTGGCGCTCCACACCAATTTTTCTTTTCTAAATCGATTATTAAAAAAATAAAATTTCATTAAAATTGACGTGTATCCCCTAATTGACCAAATTGATTGCAAGGCTGGTACTACGACAAAAGAGCAAAATTTATTGGCTAATATTTCAACTAGCAGAGCTAGTCTTCTTCAGGCCAGTACTTAATACAAGGAATTTTATTTCAACTAGCAGAGCTAGTCTTCTTGTACAGTACTTAATACAAGGAATTTTCCTTGTATTAAGTACTGGCCCTGAAGAAGACTAGCTCTGCTAGTTGAAATATTGGCCAATAAATTTTGCTCTTTTGCCGTAGTACCAGCCTCTCAATCAATTTGGTTTTACAACACTTAGAGTGACGTCTGGTACGAGCATTTCTTTATCAAGAGATCCGGTAATAACAAGCCAACTAGTTTTATTCTTCGTTGCGTGGTCTCCTGCATCCAAACGTTATATATCCCTAATTAACGATCGAAGTGTTATTAGGTGTGTTAGTTTGGGAGGGGTTCGTTATAGCGGGATTTTGTTCCAATACATTTTACGGGAAACCAGTGGTTGTCAGTGCCGGACCAGACGTCAATGTAACGTGTAGAAAAAACAATTAAAACAAGTTTGGCACTAAGGCAAAGGACACTTAACAGGCCAATATTTCGACTAGTATAACTAGTCTTCTTCTAGTCGGTGGCAGATCCAGGCCTTGAGCTAAGGAGGTGGGGGAAGTTTTGACAAGCTTAGGTGGGGAGTTATGTACGACGCCGAATACGTTAAGCATTGCCAACTGATATAAGGGGGTAGAGGGGGCACCGGGCCCCTCCTTTTGATCCACCACTGCTAGTCGAAATATTGGCCCATTAAAAGTATCCTTTGCCGTAGAGTCGTCACTACAAAGACGGCGAAGTCTAAGAAACTGAGAATAAGGAATGGAATTCTTGACATGTGATGACATCCATCACTCATCATCGCGTCCAACAAACTGATCGACAGTCAGCCCTACAAACGTTACAGAGAGCAAACAACCACAGAATTCCATTCACCCTCACAATCACGCAGTTAAATCCATCATTCTCAAAAAACTTTAAATTACTTCAAAATGACCCCGACACTGGTAGAATCTTTTCGCAATCTCCATTAATTTCATTCAAACGCGACAAAAACATGGGCAACTTTTTAGTCAGAAGTGCATTCCAAACAAGTGATCAACCCGAAACTTTTAAATGCGCTCGCGCACGATGCAAAACATGCACTTTCATTCACAACGTTGACAAAATATCGGGACCCAAGCGATCTATCAAGATCACTGATATATCGGCGAAACAGGGAGACGACTTGGCGACCGATTCCGAGAACACCTTCGGGACGTAGAGAAAGACGACAAAAATGCATCGAAACCTGTCGCGAGACACTTCAATCTCCCTAATCATTCTAAGCCTTCCTTCACCAAGGAAACACGGAAAGCCGCAAAACTCTAGAACAAAAATCTCTTCACGGTGGCCAATTCACATTATCAACCTAGTTGATAAAACAAAATTATATGGCTAAATACGTAGCCTCCTACGCAGGCGTTATTAGGGGATTGCGTTACCACTTGTCCCCACTAAAGTTTGTGGGGATCAGCAGAAACGCAATCCCCTAATAACGCCTGCGAAGGATGCTGCCTGGAATTTATTTTGGAACCTGGGATCTGGTTACTAACGGTGGCGAGAAACCAGCAGTTTTAATAAGGCCAGGGGTCAAAGATCGACAAAGAGATGTTTTGCAAAACGGGTAAAAAGATCTCTCAAAACCACGGTGTTTGAAGGAAAGATCCTAATTAACAAGCAAACAACACTTGGACACAAGCAAGGTATCAAAACGTTCTATTCATTTCATTATCGGCGTTTCTAAAATACCCAAAATAAGCTGCACTGTCGTGCAAGCTTTAAGCTCATTTTCAACGAGTCTATAATCTTCACAAATATTCTAGTTAAGGCAATCGTGTTGCAGACACATGATAATATCAATTTAAATACGTGCACACTATCGTTATATGTAGTATTAAATCGAAGAGAAATAGAAAGCTGTTTTGTTTTGTTTTGGATGTGTCAACATCAAAGATGAATCAGATGTAGAAAGAAGGTACAAGATCCCTTCAGACTAGAATAATTCCTTTACTATAATACATACCGATACAAAAATAAATAGCTTTAAAACTGACAACATGTTAATACATCAATAAAAAAGTACATCTTAAATGTCGTCAGGGTACAATTCAAAAATAAGAATGTTATATCTTAAAAGATCTGCACTGTATTATTAAGTCAAAACGTTTCAATTAACACGTATAAGCTAAGTTAATTGAGCGTCTATCTCAAGCACTTTGTAATAAATGAAATCAAGACCATACTTGTTAACTTCTTTTCCTATTCTTGAAATTATCGAGAACTCAAGATAAATTCATGTGAAGGACATACAGGTCAATTTAGGGGGAGGGGGTGTTAGATATGCAGATGAGACTTCTTTTAGTACTCGAGTATTTCTTGGTAAAATATATACAGCTACATAAAAACTGCCAGTTTCCTACAATGTGTTGTTCCATAAAATATCCATACCTCCCAAAAAGAAAGGATTTTCTTTCAAGACCCCCTGCCCCTCTTAGAGAACCCCCTTTCCCCCTGGAATTTCCAATCTCTTCTGTGGGGGGAGTATGGAGACTTTCTGGAACTTCACAGTGGGAGGAATAAATCGAGAAACTAGTTTTCTCTTGGTCTGCGGAAACGAGGTGGCAGTCTTCTCTTTTTTGAGGGGACCTGAAATCAACAGAAATAACTTATGTTGCAACAAATATTACCGGTACTTACGCCAAATAACATAAACCAAGTGGTTGCATTTTAGAACAACTCTTTGACCTGTTTCTTGTACCTATAAATATATTTGGTTTCAAGTATCTCTCCTATTTTCTGAAAGGTGCAGGGGGCTTCCCATATGGTCATCACTATTTTGACTTTCGTATCTAGACTATAATTAATTTTTCGGAAATTTTAGGACCTTGCATTGGACCAGAAAAAAGTGCCGACTTAAAACCCAGTTGTTTTATTATGGGAGGTTAAAAAATCTAGCCTGTATCTTGCCAACCCCAGAATTATAAACTATAAACTAAGCTGTACTGTAATAATTTCAAAATATTTTTTTTGGTCTTGATAATATCTAATGTTTAGAGTCAAAATCTTCACATATGATCAGTCCACAATGGCACCTACGTGAACATGGTTTATGGCATGCGGAACTTGACACATTGGAGGGCTAGGGTGTTCTTCTATAAAACAAACAGAAATCAAAGCATTTAGTGACAGTGTCTACCTAGCCTGCGTGCAGCCGTCTTCTATTTCCTAAAGCTGAAATAGGAGACGGCTGCACGCAGGCTAGTGTCTACCCTGAGGTCTTGGTAGTTCAATATATTAGTTATTAAACATTCCAGTCCTGCATGTCTGGGGTGATCACTGCATTGTTTTCTTGAGCAAGACGTCTCTCTGCCCAGGTAAATGAGTACTAGCTAATCTGGTGCTGGGGTAGTTCTAAAATGCCAGTATATTATGTGAGGGAGGGGGGGGGGGAGTAGAAATACTCCTAGTTATAGTCTCTTGCCCCTAAACCCCAAATGACATAACATGAACTAACTGTTCCCACCCATGTTTTATCATGACAACTGTTAGCATCACATTAAATCAAACTTGTTTTTCTTCAAGAAGATATAACAAAATCCAATAAGAAGATTAAAAAGGCCTCTTATAAGCTGTTTGACTACTTGTCAAGTCATTTTTAAACAAAATGAAATATTATTTCCACTAACCTTGGTAATGTAATGTGTATGGTGGCATGTACGGGACCTGTAAGAAAAACACGATTTAATTCAGTTGATCACTTTTGTGTATCAGCACACAAGACCATCCCACAGTGATTCACATTTATTTTTTCAATGAAAACTACCAAGATCAAGTTTCCAAATCATGGCACCAGTATTTTTGTTTATAATAAAGCCGGCCAGTGATGCTTAATTTTAAAGGAGCTACGTCACTGAAACTCATTTTGCCAGTTTTTTTCAAGTTTGTCGTTTGTAATCGGTCTATATCGTTGCCATTCGAAACAATCCTTGTATAATTTCAGCATCTTATTATCCCGCTGGTGTTTTCCGGCATTAGAAAACTCTTACTTTTAGATTTCCTTCAATTTGAAAGTAAATGGGAAAATGACTTCAAATGCCATGACACTGCTTCTTTAACATCTTGGACAATAAATAACCTATTTGTTTAAAGGGAAATTAGTTTAAAAAAATCTGTTGTGTAAAATGTTTTTCACCACACTTAGTTTACATCTTTATCAGGGCAAAATCCAGCATGCACTTTAACTCATTTGACACCAGTGCAGCCCATAACCGATGTTGACCTTTGTTTCACTTCTGATATCATCAGCTTTGACCAAAATAGGTATCACTTTTACTCATTAGTTCAAAGGAGGGAAAGAGCTCTCCATTTATACCCTAATGATAGTGATTGGGTTAACAGAGCTTCTCAAACTCATTAATAATTCATCACGTTAAAACAAAGGAAATCAGAACCGTAACCGTGGTTTGGAAATGTGATCTTAATTAGCATAGATTTTTACGATTTTATTTCTTAGTTTTCACCGTAGTTTTAGTTTCGATTGAGAAGATAGATCAAACACTCGAGACAGTGTTTCATCGGCTATCCAAACACCTCGAAGTTCATTAAAAATACTCCGCTGCGCGTCGTATTTTCAACTCTCTTCTCGGTGTTTGGATATCCCGATGAAACACTGTCGCTTGTGTTTGATCTATTACTTGAAATACATGTGAAAAAATGCTTAGAAATTGATCTGTGCCCATGCCAAGCTAAAATGTTGTTACATGCAATGCTAGTGGTAGATTGCAGGTGCAGTTGCAGTAATTCGAAGCAGATTTGCCCATAACTGACCAGAAAATGTTCCAAAACATGTATTTTTGTTAAATCTCCAAGTGTCAACGAGTTAGACAAGTACTCTCAACTATGCTTGCCCATGGGGGCAGTTTTATGCTTGCACACCTTTTTGGGAAGTTGAAGGGTTCGTAATGCTTTTTCTGGCCTAAATTTTGAGGACTTTTCAGGACACCAATTTGAAATTTCAAGGACCACTTTTGACTCATTATGTACATGAACAAGAGTAACAAGAAAGCACTAGGAAGGAATATTTTACATATACTGTACATACTTTTCAATTATTTAAAATGTTTATACTCTGTTTACAAAAATTGAACATTTGCTTCACTGGCATTCAGGAACTTTAAAACTTAAGTGTTGATATTTTTTCAATGTTGTTCAATAAAAAGTGAAGGACGTGCAAGGATCAAAAACCCATTTCAAGTAATTTCCAGACTTTTAAATCTGACTTCTAAAATTTAAGGGTTTTATTTTCAAGACGCATTAATTAACCCTGTAGTTGGCAGATGACTTGCTCATCCAATTGTGCAGAAATAATATCTACCCAATTTTACCCTTTAAGCCCTATTTTTATTCAAGTTTATATAAACTAGTAGTAAAAAAAAATATATTCAAGTTTTAAATCTCACCTGATAATCTGGAGTGAAAACCGTTGGCATTTGGGCTTGATGAGTGAAGTATGTAGGAAACTGAAATTTACAAATCACATTGAAGTCAGCATTTTTCAAGACATGTATTTATTTCTGTTAGAGCAACTCAATGAAACATTAATGTTTAACTAATTTTCAGTAAAACCTTTCAGCCTTTTTGGTACATTTACAATTAAAACCCTGTGATGGGGATATGTTATCTTACTTGGGGATGAAGATCATGGATTTGAGTTTCACGTCTATTAAAGGGTCGTTAGGATAAAATGCCAATATTAATCTGTCAAGGTTCTGTACACATGGTTTGTACAGCTTCAGGCCAAAAAAAATTCAACCACACAAAATTAATTTAGAAGCACTCGATCTTGTTCCTCTGAAAGTTGAGTAATCCGCATTACATTATTTTTGGATGCCAACATTACAGTGAATACCCACTATTTATTAGTTTTGGTTCATTACAGTCCTGATGTGTTTTCAAACCCAAGTTTGCAGTTGTTTCTCACTGTCTTTTTGTTTGAGGAAATAATTTCATGTCTAGCTACCTTTTCAGAACATTAGACTTGCATGTACCAACAAGATAACAGTAGGAATCCTGTTTCAAATTTCAAGGACTTTAAGGCCTTTAGATTCAAGATTGTGCAAACCACATGTACAGGGTTGCAGTCACAAAGAAATAAAATCTGCCGTGCACTGTCATACTTTGTTGGCGTTCTAAACCAATCAGGCAACAAAAATGGTATCGTTTAGTGGTCAGAAAAGCTTAAGCCCCAGGATCAGTCACCTTTATGGGTGTAATTCAAAATTCCACCCCTTTCCAATGGGAACCTCACATCCCCCCATTATCCTCCATACAGACCTTCCAACTCTCACGGTTTCACCGTGAGACTCATGGTTTTGGATGCCATCCCACGGTCTCACAGCTTTGCCTCTAAATCTCACGATGAACCAGAAAGCCTTGAAATTGCCAAAAAATTCCGTAAAGTAGGAAGGAATATTAAAAAATCTGTGTTCGTAACAGCTGAATTAATCAAACTTATTCGTGAGAGAAACCTGGGTACAATGTCAGCCTCATTTCAGTGAAACTTTGGTGCGCCAAGGTTTCTGGGAAAGCTTAACCTTCGAACACAAATTTCAAAATGGCAACTCGTTGTCCAGAAATCGAGAGTGAAACAGGATCACAAATGACTCTGATACGTCTTCGGAACTGTGGCCATCAAATGTCTTAATTGTTTGACGCATATTTTAGAAATCTCCAGGTTTTTCTGGGCTTTTTTTCAAAACCTCCAGATTTGCACGTGATGGGGGTTGGAAGGTCTGCCCCAACAAATTTTGCAGTCTGTTATTCGAATCCTTGAAACATGGAAAATAATACTCATTTAAAGAGTTACCTGTATGTGTGGTGCTGCTATATGTTGTTGAGGGGCGTACGGGACAGGATAAAAAAAGTCCCCTTTCATTTGAGAGTTCACTATACAAAAGAAAAAAACAACACAATAAGAAGGCAGCGTGGCCGAGTGGTTAGGGCGCCGGACTTGAAATCCGGAGGTCACGGGTTCAAGTCCCGCTCTGACCACTTAGCTGGAGTTGTTTCTTGGTGGACCCTAGTTCAACTCCTCGGTCATGCTTGTATATAGCCAACTGGTCCGCCTCCCGCCAGTTGGGATTTTCAAGCTTGTTATGTTTATTTGAAATATTTGTTTCCCTCTGTTTGAGTGGCATGTCTGTGAATTAGCTTGATGTAGCTAAGTGCATGACCACTATAATCATTCATTTGACATTTTGACATTTGACATACCCAGGACTCTGAGACAGGAAAACAAAACAAACTGTTTCCCTCAGGGTCATACATCAAGTGTACACTGTAAAATGATGAAAATTAGCCCAGGGGCATTTATTTGTTCAACACTCGCCTCAACTGGTCTTTGGGGAGGATTTGTATAGGGAAGGTGGGGGGCCTTCTTGATAAAATTTTACGTTTAAAAAAGCTTTGGGTCTCTAGCTGGAGAGGATGCGTATGCCAGTGGTATGTAGTTCCACAAACACCACAGGCTGATGAAATACCATGTCTAAAAAACGTCATTGTATTGTGCATTACCACGGCAACACACTCTTTCAGACCTCTCGAACCTGTTTTAGATATTTTAATGAATTTCAGTCTAGAAAAATTAACCAGGTCAAGTAGTCTATACAAGACACTTGCATGCTTGCTGGATCAGACAAATAGGCAGCACTGAGAAATATCAAAATGGAAAAGAGCCAGAAATGGTCTGGAACCTAATATGTTGCCATGATAGAGAGTGTTGGTGCCAAAAATCAAACATTTCTGATACACACTGCTCGAGATATCTCGCTTTTGCACATTTGATTAAAATTTGGTTGAGCTTATGACGGCATTACTTAGTTAGTTTGCAAATTTAAAAAAATGAATATTTCTGGAACGAAAAGAGCAATTTGAAAAATTAGCCGCATTTTTCTTCTCATTTAAACCACTAATGTCTTTGTTCTAAAGTGGCTTAAATCAGAGAGTTGCAAATTTGAACATAGTACCACTTTTAGTCCTTTAATGGAGCCGAAACCAATTGTGGAATTACCAGCATTTTAGGCATCCTACTGATGAACGGCTATGGCAATTAGATATTTATTACAGGAGCCAACATTGAGATTGTGGTCTGTCGCCTTTGAATTAACATTCAAATACATCACATAGTGTGGTGCTCAGCAACATACCAACTACAAGCTCTGGGTTTTCCTGGAGCTGTGGAACCTGGAGAGTCAAAATGCAATAAATCATTATTATACAATGTTATTATTATCATTATTAAACAAAGAATTATTAAGCCTATCACAGTATGAATATACTAAAATCAATCTAGTCTGGTTTGTTACCTGTTTCTTAACAGCTGGACCCAGATTCAATTTTTTATTTCTTAGGAAGAGGGTACCCTGCCAAAAAAAATGTTAAAAAATGAGGGACAATTTCACAGACATGTGCTATACACAATATGCTTAGTAGCATAGTCATGTATAGTTATAATATAATATTTCTCTACAGGGCCATTCTGAAAACCGCTTCATGTGAGATCGCCCCCTGTTTAAATATTATTATTATTATTATTATGGGTCATTGGTGGCAAAGTAAATTCAAACAGCCACTTCGCAGCGACTCTGCCTACTTCAAATAACATATGTGAAACATTCCTTAGAAAAATGCTAGCCACATAGCAGGTCATCATGTGGTCCCTTACAGGGTTTGTACATTCTTGAGTTTTTGAAATTCCATGACTTTCCATGACCTTTTCCATGACTTCTCCAAGTTTTCCAAGACCTGAACTTGAGCATTTTCTAGGAAATCATCTTTCATTTTGGGTATGTTTTTACTATTTTTTTCATGAAAAAACCTGATTGACTTTGCCATTTTTTAATAAACTTAATTTCAGACTTTCCATGACCCACACTTAACTTCCATGACTTTTCAGGCCTGGAAAATGAAATTCTAAAATTACATGACTTTCCAGGTTTTCCATCACCTGAATAAACCCTGCCTTATATTCCAGATCTTATTGAAAATTGATAGATACTTTTCTGGGGGAGGTTACCCAAAGTGAAAACTATTGGTGAGGAGCAAGACAAGTGAACAACACCAAACTTAGAGGGGGTAAGTTTCTAAAGAAACTGTGGTGCTGCGTCAGTGGGAAGTAATAACAATAAAATTCAACTGGGTTGATAATGTAAATTGGCCACCATAAAGAGATTCGAGAGCTGATGTTTCGAGCGTTAGCCCTTTGTCTCCAATTGGCAAAATCACTACGAAGATCATTTCTCATCACATTTCTCATTACATACTTAAGCCACTTATTGCTTCTTGCAAAAATATAAGCCAAGTGTAGTGCACATATGGTGGAGGCGAACATCCACCCAACTGCATCATCCCTGCTCCCTGAAAACTGGCCAACTGCAAGTCTCTTACCATTTCTGTCACATTCCTGACATCATGTTCGGAGGTAAAAGTTACAAATCCATATCTGTCAAGAAAAAAGAGATGTGTTTAGTTTCAAAAGTTTCCCTTCTATTTATTGAGAAAGTGAAAGAACATGCTAGGGACTTTGAGCTTCAATTCACAGCTATACCCATGGCAAAGATCAGCCAAAGCAAATTAAACAAGTTGTTACATGTATAATCAAGCAAATATTAGTCAACATGGTCTTCAATTGACTCACAAAAATATCATGATGAGCACCAATTTAGCAAAACAAATGATTTTTACCAAGCCTTAAACAAGTGAAAACATTATACCCAAAAAGACATGTCTGAGAATTTACAATAAATAATAATAACAACTCACCCCTTTGGAACTTGATTCTCGTCAAAGATAATCTTAGCCTCTACTACTTGTCCAAAGTGACTGAAGTAAGCTGCCAACTCTTCAGCTGTTGCCTGCAAAAATTGAGAAGAATTTTGCACATGCACTTTATCAATCATTTTCTAGACACCTACGGCACGGTATACAGCCAACTCTCTCTAAGATGGACACCTTCGTGATCAGCACTTGCTGTCAGTCATGGAGAGGTCTGACTTGTCGATGTGCAGTTAACTATGGCATGCAAAGACCAATAAGGCAACACCAGCTGTTGGTGTCCACTGACTGTATCTTTTGAACTTTCTTCTGAACCAATGCAAATTGTCAATAGAATGATCCAGATTTGAAGAAGAGTCAGACCTTGAAGCACAGATAGACCCTGAAAATGGCGACTTTTAACCACTGGGGTCATACACATGTATTTTGAGGCATTAGAGGGGCACTTTCATTAGGTCTGCCAATGAAACATGCTTGTTGACATCTGAGAATAATCAACCTCCACTTCCTGTTCGAGCTCGGCCCAGACTTCCAAGAGATTCTGCATAATTAATTTATCGAGGGAATTCGTGCGCATCCTTTACTGCATAATTATTTGTATTTTGGGCAAATTGCGTGCGTTGTAAAGTTCTGCATTATTGCTATCGGTTTATACAGTTGTTCACAATAAACAGAGCAGGAAAACGCCACTTCATCACGAGTATTATTGCTGTCCAGGCAATACAGTGTCACGCTTGGCTTTTCACTGTGGTTGGAACAGAAAATCGAATGTGAAAGCTGATAGTTAACCTATCTAATGCTTGCCGGGTTTTTATCGATGGAATGGAAGAAGGCGAGAACCCCTTCGCTTGTTCTAAAATTGCATGCTGTGTTTTGAAATTAAACAATGATTGTAATAGTTGTCTGTCGAGCGGAATTATCCACATGAAAACATAATAAGGATTACAAGGAGCTTTCGAGTGCCTCTTTAGAATAAGTAATAAGCAGAGTAAAAGATCCTCATAAACATAACAGGATCTCCAGTGCTCGCTACCGGCTTTTGAGTGTAAGACCAAACGAGAAGGAATTCACAACATCAACATTTAAAACCTCTTCTCTGAAATAATAACATCATTAAAAGTAAAAATAAGAAAAGCAACTTACGTTTATTGGTAGGCCCCCGACAAACAAACGGTTCTTGAAGCGCCTCCCAAACAGATAAGTGGAACTGCTCTCCTGAAAAATATTTACGAAGTATTTAACTATTATAAACGCAAGATACAGATCTTTTCGCAGCCACATACAATAGTCGCAAACGTTTTCGAATGCAGATCAAACTGTTTATCTACTTGCTTGTAAAGCTTAAAATTTTGCAGCAATCTGCATCAACACAATTTTGTGCCGATCTGAGCTTCGATGTGGAATGTAACCGAATAAAAAAAGCCATTGAAAAGCTAATTTAATGAAACGGGTTCCAAATTTATAAAGTTTGCAGCAAAATACAAAAGCAAAAATCTTGTACTCTCACCATAGTGAAGTCCGCGAAAACACAACCAGCTCTCCTTGGCAGCACGTGGGAACTGAAGCTAACCACAGATGTCACAGTAATTTTATACCCCGTTGGCCGCTAATTATAGTATAATTAGCGACAATTGCATGCATGTTACGAAAACACAACACCAAGCTTGTAAATGGCAGCTTTTCCCAGCGGAACAAATAAATCCTCGAAAGAAAAATAATGCCTTTGCAAATTGGACAATCAACGGTAAAATAAAATGCGTATTTGTTTTTATTGCTTGGAATACCGTACCAGGGTAAGAAGCAACGGTTTATAACCGGAAGTCGATGGCGAAACTTCATTCGTCTTGGGTGGCTGCAGAAGTGGCTAGGATTCACTGATTTGATTAATCAGTGTGTTGATGGAATGAAGCTGTTGCTTTCAAGACTCCAAATTATCGGCAGATCGCAGCTTCGATAGATAAAACGACACCGCTACTTTAGCTTGACAGTTGTCCAAAACATGACGAACCAGGACATCTACGCCACATGAAAAGTAAATTATCGAGATGCCATCAGCAGTATCACAAAGATCAACTTCTGACAAAAAATAGAAATCATAAAAAAATATTTTTCGGTTGTCATGCTGCACACAAAATCGGAAGACATGTAAGTGAAATTTTCGGACTTAACCAATAAAAGAATAAATCAGATCGCCGGAGCCATTCCTACTGTATTTTATGAATAGTGCGCATTAGCCGGGTACATACAGTGACATTTGACCCTAGTTAACCCTAATCTTTCTAAATCCTGCTCTATTTTCACCCCTAAAATTTAAGGAATTGTAAACAAAGCCTTCATTATCCCATCTATCAAAATGAAACTTTGACGAAGTTTAGCGCTTGATGCATTTCCCACGCTTGAGGTGTCAGAGCTAGGGCATTCATCTATTTTAATTCGGATGTTTATAAGAGGGTGGAGCAGCTTTATTAGCAAATTAAGAGCAATATAAATAATATTTGTATTTAGAGAGTCCTTCAGGGACGCTTCAATGTAAGTTTATAGTATCTCGAATAAACTTTAAGGCAGCGATGTGATTTGAAAAAGAGAGTTTGCACAGATTATGAAAAAGACTCGTCATGAATGAGTGATCATTTACAATGTGACAATAGCGCTTAATTACAAGCATGCCGCCTTGAAAATCGTTTCCTCACGCGTGAAAAGGTGAGAAAAAAAATTTCTTTTCATTTCTGAGCGAAAAATTTCACATCTCACAATCTTGTCGTTGAAACATAGAAGTAAATTGAATGTAAAGCGACGCGCTGTAAAATAGGCGTTTTGCATTCCGGCACTGGGACGGCCAATCAACGCGACTTTATCCAGTCAACCTTAAGTGTTTTTTTTGCTTGCCTCCAGGCGCGGATTTGTACCACGTGACCGTGTATTCCAAAAGCCTATATTATGTACGCAATCATTCTTTACGAAATGCGATCCAGTTTGTAGCAATAAACAATTGACATGTGGAAAGTTTAAGCTATGATTTTTTCAAACAGTTTACTAAGAACAAACGAATCAGATCGGCTGTTTTTGTTGCAGAGGGGGTAAGTTTCTAAAGAAACTGTGGTGCTGCGTCGGTGGGAAGTAATGTGAATTGGCCACCGTAAAGAGATTCAAGAGCTGACGTTTCGAGCGTTAGCCCTTCGTCGGAGCGAATGTTTTTGTTGTACGTGAGTTTCTTGTATAACAAAGTCGGCTCGAAAGTGTGGCGGCTTTTCGTGTAACACCTTCGATTTACAGTCCGCGTCCAAGATAATCGGATCAAACAAATCTGATCTGATTCTTGACATAAAACAGATATCATACATACAGGCAGCGGTCTTTGCCAGCAGTGTTTTCTTCCCTGAGCACTTTCGATTGTTCTTCAAAGTTTTCAGATAAGAAAAAAAAATACTCTTTTGATAACCCCTGGGAAAGGAACGTCGAGAACCGTGTGAAAATTTTTCAACTCCACGATAGCACGCGCGCGTTCATTCGATTCCTTTTTCCTCGCCCTTCTGCATGTTTCTTACCCATCTCATCTATAATTATTATAACCCTCGTTTTATGGGGGAATTTCGAGAAATAGAGAAATATTTTGACGGGAACACAATGCTTGATAATTGCTCACGTCAATGTGAAAGTCGCGATTTTCAGGATCTTTCGCGCGCGCTGAATCTGAACGCGCAACAGTGCACATAAACATCAAAATCCGGCGGAGACGCCTTAATCGATGTAATTTATTTTGCAATAAATCAAATCGACACTCCCACAGAACTTCCATATTCCTCATTTTTTCAATTTTTTTCCTTTTGGCTAAAAAAGGCACATTGGCGCGCTGACGTCAGTTGTGAGATTTTTTACCGAGGTAAATTAAAGCCCGAAGTCAATATTCGCTGTGAGTCCAGGCCGACAGTAAGACGTGCTGATCTCAAAGGTACCGCCACAAAATACGCTGTCTTTTCAGATAGACGCCATAACAGGTGAAGAAAAAGTATTCTGTTCTTATGGCAAAAAGGCACATTGGCGTGCTGCGGGACAAACAAGGTCAGCATTCAAAATTCTCTAGCTGTGAGTTATACGTGCTGATCTCAAACGTACCGACAAAATACCCTGTCTTTCAGATAGACGCCATAACAGGTGAAGAAAAAAGATATTCTGTTCTGGATGTTTCACACAACTATTGTTTTTAGTTAGCGCTCTCTTGATTTTAGAATGGGCCAGGGTGTTGATTTCAGGCAGTTCCAAACATCGATCATTTCCATTATAGGGTCTTATAGTACGGCCTTTCGACTGGTAATCGAGTCTACGATTTCCAAGCTTACGAAATATCGTTCAGTGTAACTTAACAACTGGAATGTTCTTGTATACGCCACACGGCGGCCCTTGCACAAGCTTGACTCGAATAAAAAGCACTTCCTATTTTAATAAAAGTTCCCCCACCCTCAGCTAATACACATTGAGCAATTTCTTGCACGGCGCCACCGTGGATAACGGTTCCACTTTTAGTGTTCCCGACAATATCCACAATCTGTGGGAATAACGAAACGTTGCATTTCCCAGAAAACTTTGTTTAAATTTAATTTAGTTAAATCGAATTGCATAACGCTTTGCAAAGCGTCAAGTCCTTTACCGCCGATCGGCGGCGCTCCTTTGAAGTTCTTTGAGGCCGACAAATGGATGGTGCTGGTAAAGCTTCCGCGAAAACCATGAGAACACAGAGGTGTGTGATTATGGATAAATCTGAGAATAGGTAGATTTTTTGCCCCATTTGTTTGTTACAGATCTCATCATGTTCTCTCCCCAGGTTTCGCTCGTCTCGAGAAACAAATATGGCGGACCTGGCGATCGGCTATTATTGGACACTGTGAACCGGTCAAGGGAGGGAGGGAAAATCGCTATTATGACCTTACACAATCCACTATTCGTCCATTGGGGTTTTGCTCAGCTACGATGTGGGCTTAACTGCAGAATACCCTGCCATTTTGAAGTTATACCCCTAAAAAGGCCGGATACTAGGTCATAAAGCATATTATCAGGGTGGATACGCGGATACGTGGATACGCAGTTAACATGAATTAGTAATGAGTAAATCTCATGAGGGTGGATACGCGGATACGTGGATACGCAGTCAACATGAATTAGTAATGAGTTATGCCCAAAGATTTGCATGAAATAGTAATGAGTTATGCCTGAAGATTTATATGCTGTGATATGTATTTTTCTCCTTCTTTAATTGATGTGTATTTCTTGTTGATCCAAGGCGTGATAACTTAGCGAAAGAATAAAAATAATCTATAATGTCTATCGCTAGAGATGGATATACTTGTATTTTTCGTTCTTAAAGTGAGAAACAGTATTTACCCACAACTGAAGATATTACTCCCGCGGTCCTGGTCATCACAATTTACACCCCAATCCAATTTATATCCTTCGTTCTAAAAGCGTGAAAAGCACGATTATAGTTGATCAATATCTACCATCTTATTTCTGAAAGTATACACTGATACAGCTACGCTGCAAGCTCGTTCCCAGTATCCTTTAGCGACGGCGTTGATTTGAACCGTCAAACATTTATTGCTTCATCATAACTGTTTTACTTATTTACAGCTCACAGTGGTGGACGTCATCATTTACACCCAAAACACAATGTATATGCTTCGTTCTAAAAGCGTTAAAAAACTCCAGCGAACATATTCAACAAATTTGAGTCTTCTTTATAAAAGTATACACTAAAACAGCTGCGCTGCAACCTCGTTCCAAGTGTCCATTGACGACAGCGTTGCTTTCTACCGACAAAAATTTATTGCTACCTAACTGTTCTAATGATTTACAACTCGTAAATTTTTTTTATGTCCTCTAAAAACACCTTCCACAGATCATTCCCCCGATGAATATATCTCCATTTGAACTCTGCCAAATATGACGAATAGTGTTCTTTTTTCCTTCCATGAGTCGGTAGCTTGGCTTTCATCTGTCTCCAATGGCCTTCTATTTTGTTCGTGTGAAAGCCCTCCTCATTAACAAACTCAACAGAGTGATTAACTGTCTTATGGTGATATCCATGCTTTTCCAGGTTTACATATGCTTTCCAGCAATCAGACACGATTGTAGTGCCGGGCTCAATCCATTCTTTTATTATTTCCAACAAAGTACTTTCACTTCTGTCTTCTACAGTCACAATGAAACACTTTCGTGAATCTTCTTCTATTCCTCCGAATACCCACTGTCCCTCAACCACATGCCCGCGATGATATTTCCTCTTGCCTATCTTGCTCTCGTCGATTTGAACAAGCTTTCCTGGTCCGCCAATTTTCTCCCTTCTTTGGAACAATGCCACCTCGCAAACTTCCCGGCAGAACATGTCCCAATCCACCGCAGTGTGAGACCCTAGCCCAAGTTGCTACCGCGTATCCGCGTATCCGCACCCTTCAGGAAAGCACCTTTGCAGTGACAGGGTATTCTGCAGTTACTCCACGATGTGTATTCCTTTTTGATACTCTCAAGAAAGGAAGGGAGAAGTGCCGAAAGGTCGTATCAGTTCTTTTTCTACTGTTTTGCTGCTTACTACTACACAGAATGATAAAATGACCAATAATGACTTTTCAAAACTTATACATTAACAAACACTTTCTGAAAGGTTATTTTAAACAAAGCAAAGAAAATGTTATAGAACTTTGAAATATATAGTTTTGCACACGCAAATCTAGTTGAATTGTCGATTTCTTAGAGCTGTCTCGCTGCAGTGGACAGCTGTGTGCGCCTGTTAGACTGTTCGCAGTTCACTATTTTTTCGCATTCTTCCTCTATTGGCGAACGCGGTGAATGAACCGTGAGTGAACTGGACTCCAGCGCAAAATGTGAGGAGCCCCCTAGAGGCAACCCGCGAGGCACCCCCTAGCGCTTCCCACTCGCACTCGCGCTCGCTTCGCTCGTTGTTTTTTAGCCTGCGTCGAAAACCGCCCTTTCTATCGCGCTTTTCGATTGGTCCAATTTTAATTTACTTCACGTGCAGTCAACTGTGTCGGAGATCAGTGATGAGTGTTGGCAAAGAGCGTTTAAAACTGTAAAAGAACAGTTTGAAATTGACCAACTTCCACTGCACTAGAACAGGAAAACACACTAAAGACATTTCTTGCCACAATGCATTCGTGAATTTCACGAATGCATTGTGGCAAGTGTCTTCCAATCGCAGCTCTGTTCGAAAGCCCTCATGGTTCCAGTGTTGTCGTTGCGGCCTCGTGACCCCTCGTGAGCTGCCCAAAATTTGACAATGTGATGAAGAAATTCGTGGTCGATTAGAGGACGTACCACAACAAGCCCACGTCTATTTGTTAAATATATGATGGGTACATAATAATTTCCCCATGCATCACTACGTATTCTCCACATCCAATCATAATCCAGGAAGGGAAGACATGGTTAGCCATTTCCCGGCACTCTTAATCCTCACGGTATCAACGAACGCTTTTCATTCAACTAATTTATTCCGTTGTTTTCACGTTACCAGGCACCAGCCAATAGCGAAGCTCCATCTTTCTATATATAAAAAACACACGACCCACAATTCCTTGATTCGCTCCGACGAAGGGCTAACGCTCGAAACGTCAGCTCTGGAATCTCCTTACGGTGGCCAATTCACCATATCAACCTAGTTGATAAAACAAAATTATATTTAAACAATAGAGTGTTTCTGTCGAGGAACTATCGGCTGATAGTTGCCCCGCGGAAATTGATGTTCTTAAAACAAATATTTGCCCGAGAAGCGAAGCTTCGAGGGCAAATATGCTAGTTTTAAGAACATCAAATTTCCAAGGGGCAACTATCAGACCGATAGAGGGGGTAAGTTTCTAAAGAAACTGTGGTGCTGCGTCGGTGGAAAGTATAACAATATAATTTGGTTTTATCAACTGGGTTGATAATGTCACTTGAATCTCTTTACGGTGGCCAATTGACATTATCAACCCAGTTGATAAAACCAAATTATATTACCAGACCGATAGTTCTGAGACTGAAACACTTTATGGTCTTTATTGTTCGCCACTAAATTTTCTTCCGCGCGCAAATTCACAAGGTAGCATCTTGAGTTTTTTGCTGCAAGCCACAATGTACGAAATAACATAAACGAAAATCAGAAAAGAAACCCTGTAAATGCAGATCAATCAAATAGCGTTTGAATTTTCACGGACGGGCACTATCCATCCGGACATTTTCCTCGGACGGGCACTATGCGCTGATAGTGCCCTCCGCGGATGATCACTATCGCGTCACGTGTTTAATTTAGACCAATGAGAATCGGAGAAAATTTAGTGGTGAACTATAATCTCAGATAGTGTGATACGTTCGCATATCTTTTCTTCGCGTGCCCCACTATCTGAGAGCCTGGAACAGGCTAAGACATGGTGGGCGCACACACTACCCTAGCCCTCTCCCGAAGAGTATAGTGCCACAAATCCCTCCAGGGTAGTGGAGTGGGAAGGGATTATTCTTCCTCGTGACACTTTTCGTGGTCACATGAACGATTGTGCATGCACCCGTGATGTTTCCGGAAACATGTTTCAGGTCGGCGACCGATGCATTTTTTTCTTGTTTACTACCAGTTTAATTTTGACACCCGGGAAACAATTATAGAAACATTTTGCCAGGAGTTCTTTCATGCGTAATGTCCCAGCAAAACTTTTTCAGACGCGACACACATTTTGCGTGAACCAAACGCAAATTAATTCCTTCCGTTCCTTTGTAACACGAGTATTACCAGTATTAAATTAGCTCCCCCGAAATTAATTTAAAAAAAAAGACGTTTTATTTAGCAAATAGAATCCCAGAGATTTCTTTAGCCCTGTTTCACATTTTTCCACTCAAAAGCAAATCAAATCTGATAGTTTCAGTTCGCTCGCTGTTCCTCGACCGCTCCAAAACTTACCAAACGCCTGGAAGAGGCGATTTGTGTCTTGATCCCAAATTCCCGGAAACAGTGTGCTCTTGCACGTGACGATGAGAAGCAACAAAATTTTCTGTCACGCAACGCCAAGAGTGGACGGAAGCAGAGTCGAAAACAAAAGGAAAATGGCTGGTATTTTTTCCCTTGTTTTCTTGGTTATAACGTCCAAGGGTTTATTATCCAATGGAGCAGAAATTATTCCTTCGGACAGAGCTCCTTTTGATGCAGATTCTGTTGGATTAATGGGGAATAAGAATTGTACAGCGCCTAAACCAGTTGTGTTTGGTTCTACATTAAAATGGCGTCCGGGTGTTCACAATCAAAGCGTTTTTCTTCCCGGCGAAAAGGCTGAATTTGTTTGTAAAGAAGGATTTCGTCAAATTGGCTGGCTAAAGACCTTAACTTGCCAAAGCAATGGTTCTTGGAGTTCTAGTGCGTCAGATATCGGGAAGAATTTGAAAGTAAGCCACAGCGCTTTCGGTGAGTAAATATTCAACCGGATACATTCACTGAGGTCATACATACGGTATGCTTTTACTGTCGGGAAAGGAAAATACAACCTTTTCTAGTTTTATCTATGTTGTTGTATTTTTAATGCTCTTAAAACAATCCACAAATATCAGTCTTGTCTCAAGTATATTTCTGAATTATTGATCGCCGAGGAGAGGAGACACGAAAAATAATTTTTATTTGTAATATGCCGGAAAATGTTTGACGTGACATCTGATATCAAGCTTCTGTTTTTAAACGCTTTTGTAACATTCTTAGTTATTCTCGATCTCATCCTACGAAATTCTGTCAAATATGCGGCGAAGCGAATAACTGATGATATATTTGGAAAAAATAACAATATATGCAAATTACAATATGCAGGGCAATATAAAGAATAGTAACTGAATTTTTTTTAAAACAGAAAGGCCCATCGCTGTGCATTTACTGCAGTTCGATAAAAAAAGACAAAAATGTAGAATCGTAGGACAAACATGGCCACTAAAAGGATTGCCTTCGTTACCATTGCGTTTGTTGAATTTTATTATTTGGCTTCTTATTTAGAGGACAGACAAAAAAACACCTGTAAAGGCAATTTCTTGTGTTATTGCTTACAATTAAGAGGTATTCTTATTAAAATATATTCAACTCGTACGGACCCTGGACAACAATGTTCTTTTTGCAGTAAAAAAGTCAAAAATCCGACTGGTGTACGCACGTTTTGAAATTGAAACCGTTATTGCGCAATGTCTCTCCCCTCCACAGAGGCTCGAGAGTGTGTTTTTCTGGTAGGAAGAATCCGCTGAGCGATGTGAATGCAGGCGCGGGGCTGCATGTATCGACTTTTTCGCCTGCACTCACCTAGCACAGCGGATAATCTGCATTCACCTCGCACAGCGGATAACGAACGTTCGAACCTCTGTGGAGGAGAGAGGCGCAATGTAACAAACTTGACAAAACAAAAGCAGTACCGACCGATTCGAGGGCCGTACTGTATATTAAGGCCCGCGTTTTTCCCCTTCGATTTGTGACCCAAGCGCAAAGCACGCGGGCCATAAACTGAAGGAGAAAAACAAGGGTTCGTAATTTAAAGTACGAATAATATTGACCAATCACAGCGCGCGTACTAACTAACCAGGCCAGGGGAACGTCGGTTCTATTCCGGCTCAGGGCAAAATAGTTTTTCTTTCGCTTCAGATGTGTGTCGAAAGCTGAATAGCAAACTGTGTTTGCATTGTTCGGGTTATTATTCTACGGTTTCATGGCTTCGAATATTTCTATTTCTATTTCATGTAATAAAACTATATTTTTATTAATAAACAGGCGGGGGAGGGGGACGTTAGGGCGGTAGGCGTAACATAATGGGGGTTCGGAGGTATCCTCCCCCCTCGGTGTAAATTTGGAAGTAAATGTAACAGAAATCTGCAAGACCACTGCAACGAACCGGTGAGAAGTGCCGGATCACTTGTAGACCTGGATTAGTAAATTATTCACAAAGCTATAAACGGCAGACTGAACCTGACGGCGAAAACGATGAAAAATAAACAAGATAGATAAAACAGATAATATAAGATCTGAGAACGACAGAAAGCAGTTGGTGCATTTTGACGGCAGTTTGATATAAAACCAGGCAGCAACAAGCGAACGCACAAACATAAAAAACTGCTTTTTCACAAGTAAAAACGCCCAGGAACAACTTTCTGTGACGTCTAATTTGCTATTTAACATTAAGAGGTAGATTTATTGCGCTAAAGTGCAAAATGCGTCACGCAACAAATCTACAAACGGCGGACCTTCGATGATGTTATCTTTGTTGACGATTATGATATATCCCTGAAACACGTACCAATAAATTCAAATCTTCCATTGTGCTGGTTTATTGGGCGAACCAGTTAAGGAGTCAGTTGATTCCAGACCTCATTTTGTTGTGGAATTGGAGCATCCATAATAGGCCAATTTCCACAGCTCGTCAGCGGAGGGGTACGTTCGTACCCCACCCCCTCTTCTCTTCGGGCAGGGTTCGGGGTGCCTTTAATTTAGAGGTTTTCCGCCATTGCGTGTTTTGATGCCGCGAACAACTTAGAAAGAACAAGCTACCACGATTTTGATAACATTTTTTCTTTAAATTAGAGTATTTTTATAAGTTTTCTTTCTGCCATTTTAGTTCAAAGTTTTAAACTATCCAACTTTAAAAAAAATCGCGGCTTAGGACCGTTTCCGTATGGCAAAATCCCGACCAAGGAAGAACCAATCATAACGCTCGGATTTTCCTTGCCTTAGTTTTTTTAAACCTCTTTTAGTAGCCTCTAAAAATATACGCAAGTATTTGACATTCAGTTGTGACTGATCTTTTTTTATGTTTAACTTGTTCACAGGGTATTGTATCAACAAGAATTGCAGTGAAAGTCAAACGTTTAACTGCACATCAGGCAACAAAAGCGTCCCCATCTGCAAAAGGTGCGACTGTGTTGTAGATTGTAACGACGGAAGTGATGAAATGTCGTGTGGACCAATGCTGATAAATGTCACTGGACAAGCCACAGAGCAGATAAATTCGCCGAACAATGATCTAAAATATACGGGCCCCTTGAAATGCAGAAGAACTCTATGGACAGACGATCCGGGTTTTTACATCAAACTGCTGTTCACGAACTTTTCCATGTCTGGCGAGTGTCACGAGAACTACGTTTTCTTGGAAAACGCGACATTCAGCGACATCGATAAATCACCCGTATGTTGTAAGAAAACTAAGAATATTTCCTGTGCATTTGGCGGAAATACCGGCCCTCCTTTATCGCACACTAACAAAAACTTTATGATTGTAAACTTTGTTTCCAAGGGATCAGCTTCTTCGAGCTTTTGTGCAAAGTGGTACAACGTTAACGGATTTTATCCCCATGGTTTTGTACCAAAGGACGATTCAAAATATCCCGACAGAATTGAAATTCACAGCTCATCAAGTAGGACTGTCGACCATGAATCAACTGACCCAACCTACATTGCCTCCACGGTTATATTTTCCATCATCGCTTTCGTAGTTTTGGCTGTCGTGGTGTGCAAAGTCGGACAGCATTTTCTTGGGCCTCGGTGTAGCCTCGGACATTGTTGTGCTTGGATTGCAGCTAGGAGAGATCAGCGATCGCCACGTTTGTCGCCCCAGCGAGAGCCCTCGCCAGAAGCGAGGCCCATCACCGAGCCTACACGAGGAGGGGCCCAGAGAACGGTGCCTGTTAGCGTCGATGCTGGGGTTCCTTCAACCTTGAGAACCCGCTATGGGAGCGCGGAAAGCGCGTAATTTGTACACTGCGTGGAAATACGAAATAGTTTTGCTAAAAATGCTTTTCAGTTGGCTTATCTCGAAACTTATTATCGAATGGAGGTTTGCATTCAGGTACAGAGGAGGAGGAGGTAGCTTTTGCTGTTTTTCCCACGGACCTGTCCTTTCGAAAATTTAAGGTGGTTCTGAACCCCCTCCACAGAGTTTTTTTAAACTTTGCAAAAAGTTGCATCTTATTACGCTTATCAAGATTCGATAATAAAAACGGGGGTCACCGAGCTCGTTTTGAGTTATTTTCAGTTAAAGCTAAAATTAAGGGTGTTTTTAGCAGGTTATACTGTTTCTATGGTAACCTATTATGTCACGAAAATGATAACAACGTGTTCATCAATGATTGGGCAGTTTTTTAATACCATGATTGTAGCATCAACTGATAAAGAGTGGTTATAATGACTCATCAGAATCCAAGTCTTGGATAGTGCTGGAAACTGTTTCGAGCCACCTTAAGTTTGTGCATGATTTACTTTCTTAGCTTATGCCAACTCATCTTTTTTAAACACCCTCCACGTGCTTTGCAATAGATCTGTATTTTCAAATCTAAAGAAAAGCCAAAATAATAGTCTAAAAAGGAAGTAAAACGGGCACCTAGAATTGAGGTCAGAAAATCCCGTAATAGCTGCTAAAGACAATTGAGATCTTATGCTTTTGCTTCGATAAAAATAGTAGTCTATTCTCACCTGTCTCCCTCACGCCTATTGTTGAGTATGGGCACCAACAGTCTCGATCTGTTGACTAATATAATCCTAATATAAAACTGAGGTGGGTAGGGCGGGAAAAAGCCACAGAAACGAGACCTGAGAAGGATAGGCGTAAAAGGAAACGAATGAGAACGGTCAACATGTTGAATATAAACTGCTTAGCAGCTTCGAGAGAATGGCATCACTCCTTTGTCTACTCTGCCTTTTATACGCGCGAGGTGAGACCGCTGAGAATAGTAGTCTATTCTCACCTGTCTCCCTCACGCCTATTGTTGAGTATGGGCACCAACAGTCTCGTGTTGAAGATAACCCTAAAATACCACGGCGGAAACTACAAAAACCGCACAAACGGATGCCCATCCTCAAAATGAGAACCCCAAACTAAAAACCCCATCCTAACAAAAACAGAAATTAGGAACGAGGAAACGCAGAAACGAAGTCTTTTAAGCGATTAAGATGAAATCTTGACTAATATGGGCGTTGTCTGCCATTTCCTGGGCCTCAGTAAGAGATCCCTTATAATTGACCCAACGTGGCGAGTTAACAGAAATCTTGGCAGGATCAAAGTTGGGAGTCTTTTCCCAGTCATGAAAAGGCATCTTGAAAAACTAGAACAGAAGAAAGAAAAGGTAAGGCCCAGGGAATGGCAAACTCAGCCCCGGTAATCCGAGAGGGAACATTCGTTCCCCTTGAGAATGCCACCCGAGGGAAGAAGAAAGAGGAGCGAGAACAATATAGCGAGTGGATAACAGTAAAGCGAGTGGGCAAATATAAAATATATAAAATATAAGTCGGTATTAAGGGATAAAAGGGTGAAGGATTAAAGACGGAAACCCCGAAATAACAAAAAATAAAGGAAACATAAGGCAAGTAAAAACAATGCACTATTCGCCTAGAGAAAAATCTTTATTGCATAAGATGATACAACAAAATTATGTTGAAGGACGGTTAAATCGAGGCTGAGCAGCAGAAGAAGGCTGACGAGAAGGAGCGCGCTTCCAACACTGGGGTGACTTATGCCCTGGTTCACCACATTTGTAACAAATAACGCGAGAGGATGGCCGCTGATAGGGTTGCTGATATGGCAATCGTCCTCTACGCGTCTGTGTGCGATACGGTGAGGACCGCTGGAAGGACTTGTCAACCTTCGAGATCGTTTCGATAACACGGGAGAAATCCTTGTCAGCTAACAAAGCCAGGAAATACGCCTTGAACTGCTCAGCTGGGACGTGGAGCTTCTCTCTCAAAGTCGAAGCGGTAACATCATAGCTGGCGGCCTTGGGGTGACTGGAGGACTTTGCAACAGAAGCTAATTCTTCTGCGTAACGAAGCGCTTCATACTTGTCGAAGTCCTCAACTCTTCTGCCACCATAATATGAAATTCTCTGTATCAATGACTCGACTGAGGTGCCTTGTGCACTTTCGAGTAAACGATAATGCAGGGCTGACAGAAATAAAAAATTTAAAAAAGGAACTGAATAAAAAGAAAGATTCCAACAATAGGCAAGGAAAACACAAAAGGTGTAAAAACAACAATGTAATAGCCATAAAAAACACAGTGCACAACTTGTGACCATGAAAGTGGCACGTGAAGCTAACACATTCGAAACTGCTAAATAGCTCAAATAAAGAGCGAGGAAAAAACATGACGGATTTTAAAGATGAAAATAAACAAACATACGAATTCAGAATGGCCCCCGAAGCCCACGTGAAAAGAGGGCAAAAGTTGAGAATCAGGGCGAAAAACAAACCAAACAAAAGTATAGCCCGCGAGGCCCACACAAAGGGGCAAATAGTTTATAACGGCGAGTAATATACAAAACAAAATAGGGCTTGCACAGCTCACACAAAACGAGGGCAAAAGTTAAAAGCAGGGCGAATATTTTACAAAACAAAGTTTTAGCCCGCACAGCCCACTGGTAAAGAGGGCAAACGTTATAAGCAGGGAAAATAATATGCAAAACAAAATTTAGCCCGCTGAGCTCACACAAAACGAGGGTAAACTTTTAAAGCAATTTAAATATAGTGTAATACGGTAATTATATCCCGTACTAGCCTACACGAAACGAGGGTAAAGTTTTAGAAGCAGAACGAATATACAAATAAAAATTTAGCCCGCACAGCCCACATGAAACGAGGGCAAACGTTAAAAGCAGGGCGAATAATTTATAAAACAAAATGTAGCCCGCTCAGCCCACACGAAACGAGGGCAAAGTTAAAAGCAGGGCAAATAATATATCAGACAAAATTTAACTCGCACAGCCCACACGAAACGAGGGCAAACGTTAAAAGCCGGGCATATAATATATCAGACAAAATTTAGCCCGCACAGCCCACACGAAATGATGGCAAACGTTAAGAAGCAGAGCAAATAATATATCCAACAAAATTTAGCCCGCGCAGCCCACACGAAACGAGGGCAAACGTTAAGAAGCAGGGCAAATAATATATCCAACAAAACTTAGCCCGCACAGCCCGTAGAAAAGCGGGCAAATGTTAAGAAGCAGGGCAAATAATTTTCTAAGAGGAAATGAAACACAGCTCACGTAGGGCAAACAACATACAAGGTTTGGAAGCGAAATACTAGGGAACCAGAACGAAACACGTGGTAACGAACGGATAAAATAAAGTTTCACAAACCGCCAAAGAAACTTCGTTTGCTTGCACTGGTGCTTGTGCAGGCGGTTGAGCTTGTTCTTCTGGCGCTACTGGTGCTTGAGCTTGATGTGCTAACGCCGCCGGTGCTTGACCTTCTTGTGCTTGGTTTTGTAAGACAACTTGAGCTTGTTGGACTGCATCTGCAGGGACTTGCGGGTCAGCCATGGTAATCTGAACAGCTTAGCAGCTTCGAGAGAATGGCATCACTCCTTTGTCTACTCTGCCTTTTATACGCGCGAGGTGAGACCGCTGAGAATAGTTATAGAATTACATTTACATCACAGAAGATGGGTATATGTTCTTTAAGAAAATAATGCCCGCTTGAGGTCTAGAAAAGCTGCTAGTGGATGCCCGAGCCGGCGAGGACATTCAGCTGCTTTTCTAGACCTCAAAAGGGCATTATTTTCTTGTAGGGCATTGGGAAACCCATCTTCTTGCTGGTTTAGCATATAGCATGAGAAAAAATCCTAAAAAATCACCGAAATTTAATACGCGCGCGGGCGGCCTCCTTGTTCGTATTTCTGGCTCTCGCTGCTCAATAGCTCGTCCACGTTTTCGTCTCCCCAGTCACCTGAACTTATTTCATTAATATTTGTTTTAGCAGCCATAATAAAGGAAATAAAAAGACAACTTTAAAGATTGTCGCCGCCATTTTTTTCAATTCGCAACGCAACATAAACAACATCCGGGGTACCTGGCTTCTATAGTTTTTGCCCATGTGCGTTCTATTAAAAATAAAGCCCGCGGAGATTCCATGGCGAGCATACAGGGCTATATTCTATTTTTTAAATAATTAGAAATCTTATGTTTAAAAGATTCTTCAAAAATACTCTCGAACTTTTGTCTGCTCTTTTATTCTGTTATTTTTAGATATGCTGAGGAGAAATGCGATTTCAGTCGATCACTTCCTCTTAGAACGAGTCACGTAATTGGTTTTTGAAACAATATATGGCAGGTGATGACAACGTCTCTATCCCAAGGAAACAATAGAGGAAGTTTTTGTAGCGGTCGAACAACAATAGAGGTTCCAGAGAGGTTGTGGCGACCTGTGATTTCATGCGCCCGATGGCAAAATACGCCAGACCGCTAACCCCCCCCCCCCCCCCCACCCCCTCCCGGGACCGCTAGCACCATTGTTTCAAACTTTCGAAAGCTAAAAACCATTAGAAAGACTCTGTAACGATTTGACAGTTTTTGTGCAACTATCAGGAACGTTTTGAAAAACGTGTGACCAGCGGCTAGGAGGATTCGCGTGACATAGAAACGAAGGGGTATTTTTCGTGACCTACACTTGGTTACCTTGACACCGAAAGTTGCCTGACTGACAGATTATTTTATTTAATCAAGCATAGTAAAAAAAAGTCTAAAACATCTGTTGATACGTGGAATTGGCATACCTTTGAGTTGCTTTTAAAAATATCAAGCGTTCTCCCTTCATTTCTTTTTCTATATCATCCGTGGCAAAACAAGACATGACATAAATGGGGCTATTCATGCGTGAAAAATATTGTCAACCGATTCATCCTGATTCATACGTGGTGTTTGGCTGGAGTTTTGATCACGGATCGCAAATGAAAATGAAAATATTTCGCCTTGTTTCTGTCCTGTTTGTCCTCCATACTGCGACTATTCTTGCACAGAGTTCGGCACGTCTTGGACGAAACGCATTTGCACGAAGTAAGAGAGACGCTTCAGCAAACAACAACACGTGCTCAAAACAGCAACTGGATTTCGTCGATGGCGCCATCTTGAAAACTACGAATGAGGAAAACAACAGTTCTGTCCTTCCCGGAGAGAAAGCTGAGTTCATTTGCAAAGATGGATATCGACAAGTTGGTCAACTGAAATCTTTTATCTGCCAAGGAGACGGGAATTGGGCGGAAACTGTTACAAATCAGTCTGGTAGGGAAGATCTTGTAGAGTTTGCTCACGCTCGACTGAAATTGTAAAAGAGCAATATTCAGTGCCCCGCGTATTATTATCAATACTATTTCATGCTGCAAGTCAGTGCAAGTATGTTGCTATCCTTCTGGATAATACTGAACAGGTTATGCAATTTATTCTGAATTATATTTTACGGTGGCCCATGGGTGTCACGGCACAACCAAATATCTCACGGCACAACCAAAGATTTCACGGCACAACCAAAGATCTCACGGCATAACCGAATATCTCACGGCACAACCAAATTTTTAATTAGACGCAAAAACCAAAACCATGCCCAAAATCAAAGAGCTTGCTGCCAAATCAAATATTAAACTCACGGCAAAAACAAATACCCTTACGGCGAAACGGAATAACTTCACGGCAAAACCAAAATCCTCACGGCAAAACCAAATTTAGCTCACGGCGGAAGTGAATTTCACGGCGGAAGTTCTACGTCGTCCCCTCGCGTGTTGCATGTCGGTCAAGACAAAGATGGCGGAATCCGGAGACTTGGAAGACGGAGATTTAGACATGCCATTAGGGACAGCGCGTCACCCAAGCCGAAAAAGCACTGGGAGCGAATTAATAACAAGATCGAAGTGCATTGTGGACCTAGGTCATCTCGCCAGCGGGAACCTGGTTTCTAATATAAACTACGCCTGTCTGTTTTACTGGTAAACAAAGCACGAACGCTTCTCCTTCGCTTTCATGATGCTATTTCGTTGAGGAAGTCCGAAGAGTGAAAGTATTTTGGAAATATCTTAGGAACAGACTAACGGATCAGTTCTTTACCATCATGGTGTGTTTCATTTTTCTATTTTATTTCAGTAAAAGGTCATGCGCGTCAACCAAATTTATCAAATGTATGAAAGCAAGATATCCGGGGGTGGGGGGAGGGGGGGTACTCCCTATTAAGGGCTTAATGGGGAGGTGCAGCCAGTCAGGGTATGTTTTAAAGGATTTTTGTCTTAAACAGGCCAGGGTATCGATTTTTATCACTTTGTCTTAAACAGGGTATCTTTTCTTGGCAAATTTCTTAAACAGGGTATAGTTTTGGGCTAAATGTCTTAAGCAGGGTATCAAAAATCAGAATTTTTTTGTCTTAAACAGGGTCAGGGTTTGAGGAGCCGGTCCGCACCTTTCCATCCAAGGATACATCGAGTACCCTCCCCCCCCCCAGAGATATCTCAACCAATATATATCAGAAGTGTTTGAGTTTTTGCAATGAGACTCTCATAGGTGTGTTTTACAAAAGTGAGACTTCATCAGTGGTAGAAAGTGGCTATCAAGAAGAAGAATATGTGCATTTGATTGAGTGCAAGAATCCAGAAAACAACATCATTAACTTTCCAATGAACAGTAGCTGAATGTATAAATATTGTACCTTACTGTCTGTGGAATTTTTGAGGGAGTTTGAGAGATTTTAGAGTGGAGTGGTTATCATTAGAAATAATTATGGTATTTTCAGTGAAGGGTCAGTGAAGTTAATGAGATTGGTTCCTTTCTATTCATGGTCGGCACATACAGCAGATATACAGCGTTGTAGGTAGATTTTTTCCCCTTTGACTGGACCCGTTAGCCATTGGAACAGAGGGCTGTATAAGGCTGCTACAGCTGCATTTACTAGAGTAATAACACCACATATATCCGTACAATCCTGCAAGGAATAGTTGTGGCATCGCCAGTCGCATTCATGACCTTCCCAACCAGTCGCATTGGGAGAGTGGGCAAGCACTAGATGACTTTTATTGTACGCTCCAACTTGCGGAATGTACTTTACAAAGCTATTGACTACGTCGATGTTTCCCGGCCAGCGTGTCACAGTATATGATCTTCATAAACGGGCGCAGTTCAACATCTACGAGGACCCAATGATTACCACCCATTCCAGGACCTCCCATAAAGGTCACAACATTCCTCTGACCCACATTCAGAGCCATAACCAGTCGTTTTAGTGTTCCGAAGTTAAATAACTTCGCCTTCCTCATCATCTCGTTGTCGATGTTAACAACAACGTTGGGGCACAGTAGCAT
>OX393562.1:984842-993593 GCA_947652115.1 Blastomussa wellsi
AACTTACAAAAAGGTGCTAAAACTTATGGTTTAGCAAAAGCCTGGCCTTTGCAAAAAGCTAACAAAAATACAGTTTTAAATGCATCATATCCTTTCATGTGGTTCACTAGAAATGTTACTTCCATGCCACAGGCACCTACCAAGGGGAAACAAATAGTGTGTTGTGGATTTCGTGTGAAACAATCATGGTCAAACTTTGCAATAATTTCGATCTTTTCTCCATTTAACTGCCTGTGTTTCTGGCCTGTAAGCCATCCCATTATTCCAGCAGATGTCAAGTCAGCTGTGTCAAACTTCTCAGCTGACTCCTCTGTCACTTCCTTCACAATGTTACCAAGATGATCGTCAGTGTAATTCCATGCAATTGGACAATGATAACCAGTAATAGCTCCCTCATCTAAGGCCATTAGAAAGTCCTGGAAGTTGTCCATCAGCATTTCTTCCAGCCCTCGTCGTGTAGACCCTACTGGAGAAAATTCGGGTTTAATGAGACTGAACAAATAATTGACATCTACATTCTGAACTTGCTCTTTCACAAAGAAAGCCTGGCAGACCTTTGGTTGATTTGTAACAATGTCTGCCAGTCCATACATGTTCAGGCCTTCTTTGAATTCCTGGAGGTATAGGATGCGTTTGTTGATGAGGCTGACTGCAACAGACCTAACAATGTCATCAATGTGTGCCATGTCAATGGGTCCAGTATATCCATGTTCAAGGATCACGTCCTGTTGGTTGTCAATGTCAATCTTTATTTTTTCAAGTATCTGTCGTTCACTCTGGGTCAAGTCCTTTTCTTCCCTGAGGTTTAGGATATCCACTTTAGGGTTGGCCAGTGTCTCAAATGCAATTTCATCGAGGAAACTAGGTGGTGGTCCTCCTTGTGCTAGACTGTTGGCTACAATTTCCCCAGCTGCTCTAAAATTCCCATTTTGAACGTGATATGTAGAATCAATGGGGCTTCCATTGGGAAATAATGTATTTCCTATAGCAGGGATTACTTCAGTGAAAAATTCCCTTTTTAGGGCTCCTGAATCAATGCCATCCTCCCCTAGGAACTTTACTCTTATTTCGTGATGTCCACCTTGTCTTTTGGCCTCATACCGCCACAAATTAAGAATTCTGGCTACTGGTGTTTGTCTCCTGACAGTGATAAAAAACTGACTGTCCTTGTCAACTCTCTTTTCTAATTCCTGGACCACAGCAGTGGGACTGGTAAAGCCTTCGGTACTACTTGTCTCCATTTTGTTTTCCTTCATACCATTTGATTCCTCATCCTCAAGTACAATTTCAGTTGACACAGTCAGCTCAGCTCCTGTGGCTGCAACATCATTTTCTTCTAGTAACTGTCTTTGAAGTTCCATTGCAACTTGTTCATCGTTTTTTATTTGCATGTCTGTCTCCTCAGTTACACTCTTTTCATTGTCTTCGCTTTTGGGAACAAGGTCTATTTTCAATCGCTTTGGAGAAGCCCCATCTTCTTGTTTGTCAGATGAATAACCTTCATATTCAGTGTCTGGTGCATCCCAATAGAGGCCATCAGATTTGGAATGATTAAACTCCCTAGCAGTGCAAAGGTAGAGGGTTATGCGCTTAAAGTCTCTTCCAACTTCCTCTTGATAACGATGCAATGAAAAGAACTCTTTTCCTGGTCCAGGCAGAAATAAGGCCTCTTCACCATTGTCCAGCAAAAGAACGTAATCTTCTCCTTCTGCATAAAGGTTGCTTTGGTAACTCTTCCACTTGTCGACTGCCTTCTCAAGGAGGACTTTATACGGAGCATCTCTAGCAACTTTTAATGCTAAACGCTTTCCTCGCCTAGGCTTCAGATTGGATTCCTCTTCAGACCATTCCATAAGTCCAATAAAAATGACCACCTCTTGATTCAAGTCTTTGCCTTTTGTACCTTTTGCTTTCTTATCCTTCTTTGAAGACACTTTTCGTCCAAGGTCAGTTTTTGTCTTGTGCTCATAATATTCCTTGAAACTTAATACTCGACCAAATGCACCTTTGCCCCTTGGTGGCTCTGAACAGCCAGATGGACCTGGTTTACATACATCTGATGCAATGTGTGCATCTGAAGCCAGCTCTTTACTGTTTTGCACAAGTTCTAAATAAAATCAGTGACTCGATCAATCAACCAAATCATATTAATGTATAGTTGTTTATGCTCTATGGATATATCTATATTGCCTGTGATCAGCCATGCAGAGCCATAACAGAATCACCTTGTGAATCTGACATCTCAAAATATAAATGAATGAAACTCTATTCAAGTTGCTCCCTGGCGGAGGGGACATTCTTTCTGGTAAAATTTCTGTATCCTTTAAGTTCACAATAAGCTTACTAATTTCCATTGTTTTATTCAGAAAAGTTAAAGACATGCATAGAATAGGCTCCTTCCATGACAGAGTCACATGACCTTGTCAGTCATAAAAAATGGTCGTGGTGCAAAACAGATGCCCTAAATGAAAAGGGCATTTCAAAAATATGAAAGTGGCCAGGTTTGAGGCTCCTTACATTGAAGAGTGAGTTTTTATGGCAATTTGAATATTTGTGGGGAAATTTACAGAATTTATATGGAAAATATTGCTGGTGAGCAAGACTTGTTCACCAGTTTGCTTACCAGCAACATTTTTCCATACAAATCTGTGTAATTTTTTAAAAATTCAAACTCCAATAACAATTCACTCTTTAATGCCAGGGGCCTCAAACTTGGCCATTTTGCTACCTTCAGCCAGCTTTTTTTCTTTTCTGGTATCCATTTTATGCCACAACCATTTTTTATAATTGACAAGGTCACGTGACCCCCTCGTGCAAGAGCCTATTGTTATTTATTTACATTAGTTACCTTATATCATCCTTTAAGCCCTCCCTTTCATGTGTAATTTCAAGCATATCTGAGATGGTGGAATTGGATTTATGGCATAAAAGTTTGTTAAAATTGCTCAACACCAAAGGGGTGGGGGTAAGGATGGCTTTAATTTGTAATCATAACTTGTGCTTTCATGGAATTAACATCAATTGATGCCCACAGAATTGGAATAAACACAACTTTTTCTCTCACATCAGCCAACTTCTGTTAAAAGTCTGTTCCACATACAATCTTAAAAGTAAAAACCCGCAAGTAAGAACCACTATTTTAAGAACCTGTAAGGCTAAAATTGGCCTGTTATACTCCCTTTATGTAACAACCACTTTCGCCTAAAATTTGGAAACAGGTTCTTATTTTTTAAAATCAAATAAAAATGTTTACTTTCAGGGAAATAAGATATATTGACATTCAGGAACCTTAACACACTCTAGTTTAAATGTCTGCAATGTTGAAAATCATAAAATAATATTATTTTTTACAGTCACACACTGAGTCACATAGTCACAAATATAAGCTTAAGAAAAACAGGCTGAATACCACTAAACACTCTATCAGCAACAATGTCAATTTTTCATCAGAAAATAACAACCTGTTAAGAAACTAAATAGCGTTAAATTATGTTAAATACCCTTGATGTAAGAACCTGTTTAGGCTAACCTGGAAAAATGTAGGTTCTTACTCGCGGATTGTTACTGTACTTCTTCTTAGTGCATTTGAACACAAACGCCATTTCATTCACTGCACTCAGCACGTGTTGTTTTGATAACTGTTTTGCGTAACGTAAAAAGCTTTCGCTTACCTTGCCCACAATTTACACAGTAGTTGGCATCAGTCCCGCACGAGGTGCCACAACGCCGGCAAAACATCGCTCTTCTTATGAGAAACAACAATTGTAAATAACGAAACAGTTAAATCATCTCAGCTCAGACCTGGAAGCCCGCCATTTTCGAGTGACACTGGACTGCATTGACTGAGTAACCTCTACTTTGTGAAAGGGGTCATTTCCGCTTTGACGTAGAACTTCCGCCGTGAAATTCACTTCCGCCGTGAGCTAAATTTGGTTTTGCCGTGAGGATTTTGGTTTTGCCGTGAAGTTATTCCGTTTCGCCGTAAGGGTATTTGTTTTTGCCGTGAGTTTAATATTTGATTTGGTAGCAAGCTATTTGATTTTGGGCATGGTTTTGGTTTTTGCGTCTAATTAAAAATTTGGTTGTGCCGTGAGATATTCGGTTATGCCGTGAGATCTTTGGTTGTGCCGTGAAATCTTTGGTTGTGCCGTGAGATATTTGGTTGTGCCGTGAGATATTTGGTTGTGCCGTGATAGTTTTTAGTTGTGCCGTGAGATATTTGGTTGTGCCGTGACACCCATGGGCCACCGTAATATTTCATAAAACTTTGTTAAGTCGGTTAACCTGCGGCGCTGACTAAAACCAAAAATATGCAAATTATTGCAGTAAACAACTTCAAAACGAATGTACTGTTACACCACGGAACACCCGGAACACCAGAAATATCATCAAATGCCAATAACTTTCCAAAAGAATATATACGTATATAAAAAATAACATTCTGGTGTCCTGGTTTTAGTTCATGCCACTACCAGTCAAATCAAAGCTTCAACATCCCCCCAGGCACACCTTGGGCATTTGACGCCCTTGCCTTCCCGGGGTTGAGGAATTTGATCCTCACTCATGTGGTGGGGCATTTGAACGCTAGCCTCGATTTCATGTTACGTGTCGCGGCGATTCCAGGTGGGTTGATAAATCATGGCTGAGGCCGACATGGCGAGTTTTGAGGATTCTAAAGGAAAAGATTGCAGCTTCTTGGCAGCTTGGTTGAAAAGCAAAGGACTAAGGTTTTTGGCACCCTATAGATATTTGAGTGACTGAGATATTATCCCGTTCCCGGAGCTAAAACTGCACCAACACGTTGGAGTTTTGTGGCAGTTTGTTTACTGCGTTTAATCTAGACATCTGGACCATAAGCTACTAAACGGTGGAAATTGTAATCTCGTAAACCCCCTAGGGGAGGGGGGCATTTGAACAGCTTTTTGGCCCCGGTAGGGGGGAATTTTCCAAAAATTTTCCAAAAATTCAAATGTAGACATAACAACAGTATTATAATATTAAATTTTTTACATGTGAAGAAAAGGGGTGGGGAGGGGGGAACAAAACGAACACAAACATCTTTGTTCATAACTTCCCACACGTACAACTATAGCCCCCCCTGACTTGCTCACCCAATTCGATTGGAACCAAACTCGTTCCAACAGCGAAGCACGCGCGCGAGGTCTAAACAATAGAATGCAAATTATCGGACCCCAGCGAGAACGTTAGCGCGTTCTGAAATAAATGAAGGAAATGTTGGTGAAATTTCGTTTCGAAATGGCTTTCGTGCTTGAAGAAATCTTCAAAATTGTCCGCCTTTCCTGTTGTATTTTGTCCGTCTTGAAGGACGGGAAGATGAGAGACCCTGGGAACGAGGTTGCTGTCGGGCAAGGAGCGAAAGTAGCGAACGCTGCTACTTTCGTGTTTAGGCCCTTTTCCTGTTAGTCTCCTTCGCAGCCGTTTTTTGGATGTCACGAAACGCTGCTCTTTGGGGGGCAGCGTTGCGTGACATCCTTTGCGAAGGAGACTATTTTCCTGTCGGTACGTTCAGAAGAAACTGTTATTTGTTGTCTCTCACATATAAGTTATTAATAAATGGTCATGCGATACTTTTTTTTTGTTTTCTCTCCCATCGTAGGGTTTTGTGCAAAACCCGATCAGGATCCCTGTGGACCAACACTAATAGACGTCACTGGCAGAGCCTCGGGGATCTTAACAAGCGAAGCAATCAACCGACATCCATCCCACGTGCCAATAAATTGTACGTGGAAACTTGTAACCAAGGATCCAGGCTTCTACATCAAGCTGCTTTTCGTTAAATTTTCATTGTCTCCGGATTGTGCAAACAATTTTATTTCGCTGGAAAATGTCAATCTTACCGCGTCGCTGGAAATACTGACTATACTGGGAAGTAGCATAGAGTCCTTTAAAAACGTAAAATGCTGTGTTGGCCTGTTTGCGGATGACGTGTGTAGATATGGTGAACAGGATTCTCCTCCTCTTTCTCGTTCTATCGGAGACAACATGGCCATCAGGTTTTATTCTATGAATCAGAGCAATTCGTATTTTAAAGCGTTATGGTACAATGTGAACGGTTTGTTTCCGAATAGGCTCATTCCCAGAAAAGACGCCACGTATGCGCCTCAGATCTTGCTTCGAAAGCAAAAGACTTATAGAGCGCCAAAGGAGACTCCTTCCATTCTTGCCCTGACGCTCTTTGCTCTTATAGTTTTCGCTATAGGCAGTGTCGTAGCTTGCAGGCTTGGCAAACGTTACCTAGGACCCAGCTGCAGCTTTGAGCACTTCAGGGCGTGGGTCTCGAATAGATGGTCATCCCGAGCTCCGTCAACACCGCGTCGCCGCCAGGAGGGACCTCAAGATAGAAGGGGCTTAATGATGGACACCGACAGCCCTCTCATTGGAGCAAGGGTCCATATACGCGAGGCGGACAGATTGCGCGCTGGTGATGAATCTGATGGCGCCTCATTGGACAGCCGCGCGTTAATGATGACCTGAACAATGGACTCATCTTTAATCTTTAGCACGGTACATAGTGCGTGGGCAGAATAGCTTATAAACCGTGTACCAAAAATTAAACTACGAGCAACATTGGCTTTGAATATCCAACTGCACTCAGTAGAACAAATAGTTTTATTTGTTGTTTGCATAAAAGTTGTATAAACAAGTCACAAAATACATGGATGTTTTGGCTACATTGTAACAAACACAGACCCTATTCTAGGTCAACGTTTCCAAATAAGGTATTTCAACGGTTTTGACATGTGTGTCTACTTGAGTTCGCGTTTGCTTTGGTTTGCATCACTTCGCTCAGTGATTGGTTTAAAAAACTCGCGCCACTTTTTCATCCAATCAGAAGTAAAACGAATGAGAATGACACTCTCTCGCGCGCATTTTCCTGGCTTCGTGTCGGAAACATGTATTTTCTTTGACTTTGACGGAAAAAGCTGGGTGTTACTGACCTTTGTGATTGCGAAAAGTAATTACTTTGGTTTTGGTTTTACGTACTGTGACCGCTCTAAATTCTGCACACGAGCCTATTGGCCAATCGATCAGGCCGGAGCTTTTCCCAGTTTCTGTAGCATGAAGCGACTAGGATTATTTCTACTCTCCCCCCCCCCTCCCTGGATGGGATGCTGGTCCATGGCAGGGTTACCCCACAGCATTACTACGCCGGTATCCATTTACATACTGGATGGAGAGAGGCAGTAGAGAGCTTAAGCAAACCACGACGGCAACGTCAACGAGTACGTCGCAAAACAAAAGATTTAATTAGCAGCACAATAGCTCTCCGCGTGCGTTATAATTTTTGTTCATTTCTCTACCGTCCTCTGCAAAACAACAACGTGAAATGACCAAATTCTGGGTACTTTGGATAGCGTGAACCTCGGCGGCGAAATTTTCGTTTTTCTGTTTGAAAATAAACGCCTTCCTTATATTTTCTTGAAGAACTGCGTTTAAAAGCGATAGATGCACCGAACACATGAAGGCAATTGCGAGATTCGTGCCCGAGGCTCGAACTCGGACCGTCCAGCAAACTAACCAATGTGTCACCGCACTTACTTCTTAGACTGAAACAGGTCCTTGTGTATTTTTATATTTACTGCAAAATTATATCGGTAGTCCCAATCTCGTCCCCAGAGCCCGCTTCTCTTTTGGTCAGCACCAAGAATACGGACCCGATGTTTTGGAGTATACCCATAGCGCATTGTTTTTATTCTCAGCCAATCGGATTAAGGGAAAACTTCTGAGTCTGCGCAGAACGGCCGGAAGTCTGTGAAATGCGGACTTCCGGGGTCGGTCCTGGCCGGATTCCGTGTTCTTGGTGCTGACCAAAAGAAAGGCGGGCTCTGGGGCCGAGATTGGCGAAGTCCTCCATGGCTGAACGCAGGTCACGCATGCGCCAACAGTACACCAATGGATTCAGGGAAGAATTGATGTAAACAATGACACCTGACCAACTGAGAGCGAGACGGACGACGCTGGGATCCCAGTGCGCGTGCTTGATGGCAATTCGTATGCAAAGATAAGGAAAGTAACAGACGCACAATAAAAGAAACACCACAAACATGCTGACAGCAGATTTTCTGTGACGCTTCCTAATCAAAGTTTCATCCCCGTTACTTTGGTCTTGTGTTTGATTTTGGTGATATCGTGCGATTCGGAAGATTATCACATAAACAAAAGAATTAACGAGCAAAGATGACGATACGATGATGATACACAACGCACGATGTAGTTCCATGTGAGTTATTAGTGTCAAAGCGTAAGCTATACTTGTTATCCAGATCACAAACGACACAATCAGGGTACGTTTGCTTGTCACAATGGTTGGGTATCTTAAGTGGAGTCGCAGAGCAAGAAATCTATCGAAGCTCACTGCTGTTAGCATCAAGACTGTCGAGGACACAAATACAGCCTGTACTACTCTGTAAACTGTCCAAACAGTCAGTAAATATTTCTTTGTGATTATTTCAACGAGCAAGCATGTTACATACAGCGGTTGCACGATTAGACCAACGCCAAAATCAGACAAGGCGAGCCCAAAGAGAAGGATGTTCGAAGGCGAATGCAAGGAAGGTGTTTTCCAAATCGTGCCAAGGACCAGGCCATTTCCTGTGAATGCGGTGAAAGAAAACACGACATTTATAACGCACCCAGTTACGAGGTTGTTAAAATCGCTCGTTTGAGGAGCTTCCAAAAGACGCTGCCCTGTGCCTGTTAGATTTCTGTTAGCTGGGGTTGTCATCTTCT
>OX393562.1:993793-1008793 GCA_947652115.1 Blastomussa wellsi
CAACGCACGGTGCAATTTCGTACCCCACACAACGGTTCAATTTGGTTACTTATCTTACACATGGATGCTCCTTTGGCACTCATTATAGTGCATTAACACATAATTTTACAGCAAACAGTTATTTTACGTATAAAAGCGATTTTCACTTACGTGTTTAAAGTGAAACGCATGAATTAAAAATCTCGCGCTACATTCTCATCCAATCAAAAAAGTCAAACCAAAACAAATCCACAAATCGTGCCTCGCTCACAAACGCTTTTCCGCGTTCTCCGATTGGCTCTCCGTCGATTGGGTTTGGTTTTACCACCTTACTGTTAATCATTTTCGTTATGGTGTATGTAATTTCGCGATTTGGCAGAAAAATCAACTTTGGCGAAAATTTAATCAGTTAGTGGCTAATCGCATAATGGGTGTTATAGCTTTAAAAATTGATATTTTAAAATGGCATTGATACATGTTAAACTTGTGACAAATTAAAGTACATTAAAGCACATAGTCCAACTTTTATGAGATGTCGCTTTCGATCTGTTGTAGGTTTTGGATGATGTAACTGCCTGACTTTATGGTTAAGAAAATTGTTTTACGTAAGGGGTTTTAAACTTCGCGTCATCAATTTTCGTGATAACTAAAATCGATCCCTCGAAATTAAGTGACAATAACATACGTTCGATTGAAATCTGCTTTACAGTAAATGACTTCAAATTGCGTGGCGATAAACCAACGATTTCCAAAACTGTTTTATTGCACCGCGCATGACCGGCAGACGCCAGCAGTATACCAGCGGATTCATGGACGAGTTCAGGTAAATAAGCGAGGCAGACCATCGCATCATGCATCTCCTGTACGCTGAGGACCAATCAGCGAAGTTAACAACAGCGCGCATGCAAATATAAGGGAAATAACAGAGAATAAGCAAACTTAGCAACACTATCATGGTGATAAGAGATTTTCTGTAACGGTTCATGTCAAAGGCTTCTGCATCGTTTTGTGCGATTGCTTGAGTTTGAATTTGAATTCGGTGACGACGGCAAATGTGATAAATCGTAGAAAACGTTAGTATATTTACCACGATGCACAAAGCGATAACGACAACTAAAATACCGCGATGTACATCCTGGTCTATAAGGACTGTAAGACTGTACACCACGCTTATCACCCAAATGACGCTGAGTGCAATAACGGTCTTGTTGACTGTAACCAAGGCAACGTACTTCAGATGCAGCAACAAGGCAAGGCACCTGTCTACACTAACCAAAGTGAGCGTCATAATGGTAGCGAGGATGAAGATGGCCTGTATGGATCTAAAGATTATCCACAGACCGCTTGGGTATATTCCCGTGCGCAATTCGTAAACCACAACCGCGATGAACATCGGCTGAATAATGAGACCAACTCCTAGGTCGGATAAAGACAATCCAAACAGAAGAACGTTTGTCGGTTGATGCAAAGTTGGTGTCTTCCAAATTGTGCCTAGAACAAGAAAATGTCCAGAAAATGCGGTTAATGAGGACACGGCGTTTAGGGCGCAGACGACAATGTAAAGCTCGGCGAAACTTTCTGCGTCTTGCCGTGTGGAGTAGTGGCTTTGATTTGTGTTGTTGTACATTTGCTGTAAAAAGTCGCGCTTTCTTATTGAACCTGCCTGTGAGCCGCTAGCTCGGCGTAATGAACTGTTCTTCTGTGAAGCACCCCAGGAACATTATGTTATATATACTGATTTACTTTGTCAAAGAAATATGTTGACAATAAGCTACCTGATGAAGTTTCCCTTCCCACTTAAACTTAACATGAGCAGGTTTTTCGTCTTAATGATATTTCTTTTGTGAAATCAAAAGACACTTTTTTCTTTCATTGAGCTTTGAAAGTATATGTCGTTACTTTCGTGAAGTAAATTAGAATTTTTTGGCGGTAACTGAAAATCTTTCACTTACTTTGCTAAGTGCCAAATCGAAATGATAAAAGCCAGCACAAAAGGTCGGTACATTTAACATATTGCCTTTATTGAAATCCATTCTTAGCTTCCCTGCGTGAAACTCTATTACTAAACTCACAATTTTAATGACCTATAAGTCCACTCAACATATGTTTTAGTTCGGTAGCGAGCTAAATGAGCTTGAAATTGGACACAGAATTGCAGGAAAGTAAAAAAGTTGTAAAACATTTTCGATTCAATCACTTTCTTTCGTGACTATAAATCGAGCATAAATTCTCCAATACGTTACTCCTGGTTACTCCATACGTTACTCCGTGAGCATCAATTCCGCGTTCTCTTAAAACCAAAAAATATCATTAAGACAAATAACAGTTCATTTTTCTGTTTTGTTCGATTTTAATTAAGGTGGCCTGTAAAGACACTCCTGTTTTGAATGGTTGATTATAATGCGGCCAGTCTGTATCGCTTTATGGTGAAAAAAGTTAGCAAATGCTCAATCAGGGGCGTATTTAGCCAGCTTTTCAAAGAACTGGTTGCAGGCCCACTCATATGTCCAGGATTGAATGCAATTGCATAATTTACAAATTTTACGCTCTTTCGTAACGGCCTTGCGAAAATTGCGGATTTTACAGATGTTACAAATTTTACGTTTTTTGGCGACTTTAGTAATTTTTTAAAATTCGTCCTCCTTGAAGCCCTTTGATATGTTAATCACAACACATGGATTAAGCGTGGCTGTTGATATTAACACCGAATTTGCTAAAAAGCGGATTTTACACATTTTACGATTTTTTTCGCGATTTTAGTAATTTTATTGAAATTCGCAATTTCAGATAAATTCACAGTTTCGTCGAGGGTCCTCCTAGAACTGTCATGAATTCTGAAAAATTTCGCTATTTTAGTAATTTTCGTGATTGCGTTTAATCCTGGACATATCTCAGCAGGCCTGGCCCACTGCTCACTAGACCACCGGTGCTTTCCATTTGTTAGAACTGGGCGGTCGGACTCAGGCCTGTCCGTAAATGATATGCGCGAGTTCTGAGAACTGTCAGAACTGGTTCTGGCCAGATTGGCCCTGCTTATGGAGTAGGACCGCTCAGTTCTCCCGGTCCTACGCGCTACGAGGAAATATTGTGCGGGAATTTTGCGCGTGGAAAATGGCGGCAGGTTCATCACAGACTTGTGGTGGGTATAATAGATCTATATCTAAATTTTGTGCATTGTTTTGACGGAGAGGAAACTTGATTTTCCTGAAGTGCCTTACGAAGGTTTTCATAAGCAAATTGTATTTCGCAATGGTAGCGTGGAACCGTGATTTCGAAATAGTGCGCAATTCTCGCTATTTTGCGCCGAGAAAAAAATACACATAATTGAAAAAAAAATCACAAATTCGTCTTCTGCATCGTTCATAACAAGAGTATTCTCCTCCTCCAACGAAAGAAAGTCGAGAAAAAATGTCGGTGGAATGTTGCAAATTTGAGTCGCTAAGTCCGCCATATTGTCTACATCAGCTCTTGCGTGTATATCGATCACGCAAGGATCGTGTGAGTAATTACGCGAACTGGCCTTTGGACATTCCATTTAGACCGATGAGGACCAGTTCTTTCCGACCGGCCAGTTCTAACAAATGGAAAGCGCCCTACGAACATTCCCTTTTTCTTAAGTCCGTCGAGCGCGAAGCGAAACAATGGCCGCGCGAAACCTGGGAGACGCGCCCACGCGTGAATGGATATTTGGCGTCCCGCACAGGACAGTTGTTTTTAAAATCATGTTGACTGGCGATTTTCAGAGAAAGTGAAGATAGGAGAATTGATTTGGGTTACCTCCCAGCATTAAATCAGCCGGTACCCATTTATACACCTGGCAACAGAGAGGTCACATGAGAGTAGAGTTTTCCCCAAGAACAAAATGATTCACTGCCCCGGACAAGGCTCGAACCTGAACTTCTCGATTTAGAGTAAAGCGCACGAACCATCAGGCCACGGCGCCTCCATGATTAGTTTATTGATTAATTACCTCTATTGCACACCGCCTTGCAAACATTTCACGAGTATAAACTGGATAATTCAACAGATTCAGTTTTTACTTGTATTGGGTTTACAATGATTACACTGATTAAGGTGAATAAAACTTCACGCAGCCGTCAACCTAAACTTTGTCTTTAAGTCATGATAACAAATTAAATATAATGAATATACTTGGAATTTATTCATTACTGTCATTATGTGTTCCCTATATCTGAAACCACGCTTTTGGCACTATCAAATCGCCGACGTCTTTGGACACTGAGATATTTAAACCTAAAGTATGCCTAATATTGGGACAAAACTCGTTCCGTCGTCTTCAGAGATCTTTAAATGTACATAAATGTATCTCCCATACCATTTTGAAGGTTAATTATGCATGGGATCGTTTGAAATGAAGTGATTTCATTAGTATACAGCCTTGATATTACTCGATTCACGCAGCGTAAACTCGATCTTACTATGGGGTCATTCTGGCTGGCTAACGCTTGGGAAACATATGGTTATAGCTTAGCAAACGAGGATAAAATGTCTCTCTAGTCGTACTCAGTTCTTAATTTAAACTAGCATAAGTTGTACTTGCATCCGCTTAAAGCAGTTCCATCTACTGGACATGTCACTTCTTGCAATCAACGCATGCTGCGCATACACAATCAACTGTAACCCGCTGACTTAGAGTGATGTTTGCATTGCCTTTGATCAGATTGTAGGTCCGCATCTCATACACTGGCTGACATTTCGGGTAGCCATACGAAGCAATGTTAGACAGGCAATGAAAAGACAGAATATTACATATCGTGACAACACCAGAGGGACCTAGATGTCTGGACTTCACACAGTTATTGGCCGCTCTTGTTTGCCTTGGAATTTGGCGCTGGAAAGACGGGTCTGGAATAGTGATAATGGTGACGAGAAGAACACAAACGGTCATAAAAAAGAAACCCTGGAATGGAAAGTTAAAATTAGAATTAATATTGTTTATTTCATACACACTCAGTGAGCGAATGACTGCGAAAATATATCGTTCGTCCAATCAGGGACATGAACGAGAGTCGGCTTCACAGTCGAGGGCAACAAGCGCGCGCCTTTCAGTAAGAAAAAATCTCAGTATGTATGATCGATGCTATGCATGAAAAAACTCACATCGTTTCTATGCATAAAAAACTCACTCGTTCGCTTCGCTCACTCGTTCGTTATGCATATCAACTCGTGAATAAAAATCGTTCGTGCGCACTTTCCATGGCAGAATCTCTATTTCATACAGGGCTTGTTTTTCGTTCGACTGGCCTTTGTCGCACTATATTTATACGCTCTGAGTTCGCGCCATGCTAAAAAAGAGAAAGAACAGAGGCCACATATTCCCTCGCCTGTATTTATTTTGGAAGCTCTGTTAGCTTTGCCAAGATAAAGCCAGCTTCGGATAAATCGATTTTCAGTCAATGAGAAGGCTAAAAGAACTGAATCATCATCGCTGTCCTTTCCCGTAGATAACCAAAAGGTCATCGTTGTCGTTGGAATCGTTGGATTCGCTCCGACGAAGGGCTAACGCTCGAAACGTCAGCAATTGAATCTCTTTACGGTGGCCAATTGACATTATCAACCCAGTTGATAAAACCAAATTAAATTTAAGGACCGTCAACGAGGAATGTAGGAGCGAAATCGTCTGTGGCAGCAGTTTTTTTTTTTTAATTTCAGATACGCCTAAATCAAACTGCGTTTGCGCTTTGGCCAGAGCCATGGAGGCTGGAATGCCAGAAAGTTTTATAAAGGGTCCTGAAGGGGGTACCAAATTCCATTACAAAGCCGAAATGTTACCCAAATCCCATTTCAAGGCCTATGTTTGCCAAAATCGCAGTCTGCATACGAGCCTAATGACCCATCAGGCCGAAGATTATCCTGGTTTCCTTGGCATAAAGCGACAGAGAGTATTTCTACTCCCCCCTGGATGAGATGCTAGTCCATCGCAGAGTTACCCCGAGAATTAAATTTGCCGGTAACCATTTATACACCAGGGCGAGGAGAGGCGTTATGAGAGTAAAGTGTCTTGCCCAAGAACACAATGCAATTCGTGTACTAACTATTCGGTAGCCTGTGATCATACCCTCCATCCCTATATATCATCAAAGGATGGGTTCCTTTTTCCCCTCATTAAAAAAAGACACCTGATACAGTAGTTTAACCCGGCATTAGGCCACAGCGCCTCCAACAAATCCCAGCCCTGTCCCATTTTTTGTTTCTAAATTTCCAGTCCCAGTGAACAAAATCCCATTTTCCTAGTGAAAAAAATAGGCAAATCCCAGTTCCCATTTTAGACATTCATGCCTTCTTTTATACACACTTACCTTCATTGTTTATAACTTGTCTTTGCCTTTTTTCTTCCGCGTTAAATGTTTTCTGCCCAGGAGCAGTTTTCCTGAAAACATTATTGTGAATGTATAGTACGTTAGTTTAAAATTATTCTTGACTGAACGAAAAATACCTACAATTACTTCAAAGACTTTGCGTGGCCGCTTTTTCGAAACTGCTTACTGTGTGACAGGCTTTGATAAAGATCATAATCCGACCGAGTTTTCTAGGTTTTCGTCATTAATCTTGTCTTAATCTTGTCTACCTTTTTCTCTTTACTATAAGTCAATGGTGATCGAGTTCAAAAGGCCTAGATTTGCTGAATAACTGAAATCACACGACATACTACTCACCAATAGCGCTAGCAAGAATAGCAAACTGAACGAGGAAATAGTATTCTTGATTCAAACTGGACGTCCCTTCCGCGGTCAGGTCGATTAGAAAATGCCGAAAACCCTATAAATGGAGAATACTTATACGCAATTCAGATTGTCTTGTTTTTCACTGAGCTCATTGCCCATTTCCTGAAACACAAGTCCGTAAAAATAATATTTGAAACGCTTGAAATTGATCGTATCCGTTTCCTGAAAACGTATTTATCGTGCTACGTAACTAGATCCGTTTTCTGAAGTGAATCTTAATCGAGTACGCAAACTGTTTTCCAGGGTAGAATCTTACAAAAGTAGCTGTCATTTTTCTCAAGCCACACGTCATCTATTTAGTTAACCTTGGCTTCAATGATAGGCTAAAAATTTTCGGTTTCAACACGTGCGGACTTCAAAGAAACCGAGGAAGGAAAGAGTTGGGGAGATATGATGTCTTCACAGATTTTTACCGGTTAACTGATGTAGATTTAGATGTAGAAAGGAAGTGATAAATTAAAAATATTTGGAAGGGTCGAGGACGAAATTAAAAACAGCTTTTTTTGTAACAGTTTTTTGTAACCAGAGTGGATATCTCTTGTTATTCTCATTTTCTGTAGCTGGCAGCCTTCTTGGATTTACACGCCGAGTAGGATTGGGAACGAGGATATTTTGTTCCGCAAAAAACATCACCATTTAGCTCATATCACGGAAGAAGCTAAAGGAAGTATCAAGGAAGATAGTTGCATCACGTCCTGTTCACGCCCTTATATGATGAACATGAATTCGACTGTCACAACGAGGAAATAGAGGCCCGCGGAATATGAGGAACTGCAGAACAAGCGAGCATTAACTTTGAGTCATTGCGGGATAACTGCAACAAATTTATTAAATTGCAGAAAACTAACATCTTTATTCCTACAAGGATACTTAACTAGATGACGCATTGTTACTGTGTGCGTGCTTTGTTGGTGCGGATTATCCTTTTCAGGGCCAAGCTTTTGGGTCAAGCTTTCAACTCTTGCGGATAGGGTGTTTCGGGAAGCTATGCACTGCAGCAGATCGTATCCCTTTTCGCTGTAGCGTGTCAGCTAAGTCGCCAAAGTTTAATCGACAAATAAAAAATAAGGTAAAAACATGTAACATGCTTTCATGAACTGAATACGGCGAGAAGTTCAAATATTCAGAGACCAATTTAAGAATAAGAGAAAAAAACACGCGATACAAGGAAGGGTGTTTTCTATATTAATGGCTATGTGCTAAGCGGATGGTGGTGGTGGTGGGGGTTTGGGGTGGGAGGGTGGCGGCATAATTAGCCTTCCATGGTTGGTATCTCTTTCGCCTAGCAGATCACCGACATCTCGTGCTTCTCTTCACTCAGTAAATGTTTAACTTGAGTGACCCTTAAAACACTTAGATGAATCGACATAGGCATACGTGCCGGGGGGGGAGGGGTTTGGCAAATCAGATTTTTTGGGCAGCAAAAGAAATTTGGGCAAGGCAACTTGGGTGAATTCTTTGGGCAGATGGTTCACCGTTCCCCCCCCCCTCCCCTGGCAAAAAATTGTCCGTACGTCGGCGATTAGGTGTTCTGTTCGACATATCTTGAAAATCCCTTGTAATTAAATACGTAATGACAAGCCCCTAACCTTTCTTCTACTTCAACTCGTGAAATCTCTATCTTTTCATGTACCTCCAGCTTGAAAAATGCATACCCTTCTGGCGAAGCCTGCTTGTATAGGCCTCTATATCTGACAAACTTGAATGCTAATTGATGACGCACCCAGATCTAAGATGAATGAGAAAAATATGATTTTTGCCCTTTTTCCACTCTGGCTTAATTTTTTCTTGTGATATTTATTGATTACCTTGAGTCGAACACACTTGCCATGTTTCTTTCTCGACGGCAGGGGTCTGTGAGGCTTGAGGCTGGGCCCGTGTTGGAACCCAGTTTCTACTCAATTTCAGAGGCCAACTGGGCCAGTGGTTGGCCAGCGGACAATCCAAGTGGAATACGCACTGACAACGTTTGGCGGCCATCTTGGCTTGATGGTTGTTGTGAAAATCCATCACCTTTGAACAACAAGATCAAATAATTCCTACTGAAGACAAGTTTCATTGCTAAGGTTTAGACCTGCAGAGGCGTCATGGCGGATGCTACAGCCAGATCGCTACAGTATGAGTACAAAGCGGTAAGTTTATAATCGAAGTTTCCGCGCTTGTGTCCACGTGGTTGGGAAACAAGACGAAAATCATGATTGTTCGACTGATAGGCCAGCTAATTAAAGTCTTCTAGCGCTATAAATATGCTGATTTTATTTATTGCTCCGGGATATAGTTTCACTGTAAGGAAATTTGTTAGCTTCCAAACCGGTGTAAGCTGCTCATCAGACAACGCTCATCAGACAATTTCCATCAGACACGAGATTATGTTAATTTGTTTTCCTTCAATTCGCAAATCATGTTTTTTGGACAGTTTCACACGAATTGAAAACTCTGTTCATATATTATCTCATTTAGCTCAGCTGTTGTTTGTTAATTCCTGCAGAACTCCAATCTTGTATTGCAAGCTGACCGCTCACTTATTGAGCGCCGTGGACGTGATGAGGCAACAGGGGAGGTTGTTTCACTTGTTGGACACTTGGGAGGGATTAAGATGGGAGATAAGTACCAGAGGACCAAACCTCCAGTGTCTGAAGAGAAGAAAGCCAAGTGAGTTACTTACAGCCACAATGATAGATGAGCAACAGATTGTAATATTCATACATTCCATTGTACATAAGATGTTGGAAATACACAACAGGTCTCTATGCGCTGATGAACTCTGGCAATCAGTGATTTGAATTTCTTTTAATAACTTGACAAAATATATTTTTAGATTCAAGGGAAAAAAATTCAATTCTGATAGTACACATTTTTTAAATTGCAACACTTTTTACGCCTTGGCCAGCATTGTTTTTGGCTGGTCATAGGGATGTAGGTAAGTTTAAGTTGATACTAATCATGGAATCGGCTTTAAAACCTACCCAATTTCGTATGCTTGCATTCATGCAAATCAGTTTGTGACGTCTACCCAGGAATAGACTCACTCCTGTTCTGACAAGGTTGTGCAACAAATGATGCACAGTTTTTCGTAACTTTTGAATGCTATAAATAGTCGGCATTTGGTAAAAAGGAAATGTGCAATGCATTTCAAACTGGTGCAAAGGTTTATTTCTGGGGTTAGTATACAAGTCACCATTCTATATATTTAGATGCAGTAAAATACATTTATGTGCCTGTACATGTCATTTTGATGAACAATATGCATTCATGATGATTTTTGTAGTGTGAATCTCAAACCCTCTGCTGTAGTCCTTGGCTAGCCTGCCACACTGGCCCGAGACTCAATATTTAGTCTTGCAATGCTAAATAGAAAATTTTGTTTTTTTGCAGGCGCCAAAAATTAGTGGAAAAAGAGGAGTTTACCAAGAGCAAAGCTAGCAGTAGTCTTCTGTCAGATGAGTCATCAGACTTAGCTGGGGTGCGATACAGGCCGAAAACCAGAGAAACTAAATCCACCTATGAAGTCCTCCTTAGCTTCATTCAGGCTGCAATTGGTGATCAGGTAACAGTGGACATTTATTTAGCACAAGACACAGTATTTCTAAGCTCTTTGCCAAAAGATGAGCATGGGAGAAGGTACCTGAGGATTTGTGGAGCTGGGCAACAACTAGCACAAAAATGGAGCTATCCATGTATCCATGGCAACCCTTTGAGCGGCCGCCACCAGGCACTATCGTATTGAGCTGCTCAGTGGAATAATTTATTGTTGAACTTGAACCTGAGATATGTACAATCAGTTAGAATTTGAAATTATTTGTTTATTTTCTTTCTCAGCCACGCGATATTTTATGTGGAGCAGCTGATGAGGTGCTTGTTGCATTAAAAGATGACAAGTTGAAGGTATATGTAACTGGTTACTTTGTAGGGAGCCTTTAGGTTAAACCTTGGTTGTACACTGTATGGTCATTGTGCAATAGAAGGTCCCTTGCAGCTTAGAAAAAAATATTTATTTTGGATTTAAGTAGAGTTTGCACTCCTCTCTATGCTTACGACAGTCATGTGTTTGTTACCACATGCCTGTTTAATGTCGAGAGGGAAACTAATGACACCCTTGAAGGTTATTCTGGCAAATTGATCAAAAATTGCTTGAGGGTTGATAGGGTGATACTTAATTTTGTTGAAATGTTACTTTTTCCAAATGGTGCTTCAGACTTTCAGGTATTTTTACCAGTGGTTTTGATAAGGTTTCAGTGTCTACATGTAGGTACATGTAATTGATTTTATTTCTTGATGTGCGACAGGATAAAGAACGGCAAAAGGAGATTGTATCTCTTCTTGGAGGAATGCCAGATGAAAGATTTGCATTGTTAGTAAACTTGGGAAAGAAAATCACAGACTATTCTGTAGACAGAAGTTTGCTTAATGATGGTAAGGATTTAATGCTACAAAGTTGTCTTACTTTTACAGTACCGCTCGAAGATAAGCGAACCACTCAACGTGTTCCCCGCAAATGCAAACGCGTTGGTGTAGCTCATTTGTAGATCACACTTTAAACCATTTTGCATAACAAGAGGTCCAAACAAAGCCGACTTTTTGCTAACAATCACCTTTGCATTTCTGTGGCATCTGTTTAATCTCGTAAGCAAGCGTTATCCCAGGGTCAGTTCCTTATCGAAAAAAGAACGCACACTAGAGTCGAGTGAACCTTTTTCTTAGATCAAACAATTTGGCTGGCGAAATTTGCAAACAACTTCGAAAAACTCAGAGCCAATTTTTTTTATCGATTGATCTTGTGTTTACGTGCCGCTTGCAGGGTTAGAAATAGTCTCACCACTCTGCCTTACCAATGAGGCCTGATATTAGGTGATAAATTTTGAAAAATTCATGTACAGGTTTATGCAAGACATTTGAATCCGCAATAACCCATCGTTGCATGTTAGCAAATGATGAATTTTGTCTTCCCCAGAGGAAGCTGAATATATGTACATAAGTACTGTAAGGATTTTTTGTGTTGCACTGGGTGTAGTTACAGCGCGATGTGCCTAAGTGTGGCCACCCAACAAACTTTTTTGACAAGTTATAATTAGTCAATCAGAGAGCGCAGATTTGTTTGAGCTGTCTTGCCTCCTTGTAATGTTAAAAGCTGTTGCTCACGAAACCTGTCACACTTTTGACAAGGAGGCGGGACAACTCAAACAAATTCGCGCTCTCTGATTGGCTAACTTGTCAAAAAAGTTTGTTGGGTGGCCACACTAAGGCACGTCGCACTGTAATTTGGGCTTGATGCATGCTTTGGCAGTGCCAGAACTCAACTTTGAGTTTTCATTTCCACTTGTTATCCATTTTGTTTCAAGTTCAAAATTATAATTATTATAATATTTCATTACAAATGATTGCTTTCAATAAGCACCAACAGCTGATGAAAAGTGTCTGCTTCTTCACGCTACTTTGCTTAGAAATGTTGGCTACTTTTTTCCTAAATTTGAAGAAATGAAAGAAAGATTTCTTAATAAAAGAACAGTTGTTTACTCAACTAAAACCAACTCCCTAGCTGTTTTATATGTTATTGAAATCCCTGGTTACTGACACCTGTTTTGCTAAAGCTTCTGATTTAATCAATTTTTCCCTTCTTAGACTACATTATTATTTAGTATATAAGGGTTCCTTCAGTTGCATTCCTTGGGCAGTGGCCAACACAGTGCAACGGTAGAAATGGCTGATCCATGCTTTACCTGATTCTGAAGAAAGTCATGTGGACTATATGGTTTATGATCATGATCAGAGGACAGTGATACGTGTATAATTTTCTTTACTACCATCTTGCACTCTTCAGGTGTAATAGGCTTGTACTTGTTCTGCTTTTTTTACACAGATGAAGTGATTGATGAGACTTATGGTGTGGCTGTGCAGTTTGATGAAGAGGAGGAAGAGGTGCTGTGCAGTACACAATTATCTTGTCATCTCGATCTCATAATGACACATGATATGACATAACTCATAACGTCACTAATTTTAACATTAATTTTACTTTCATTCTAATATTCCAAACTTACCTTTCCCTTCTACCAGATAATTTGGCTGCCCTGGTCAAAAAACATGATAATTTTACAGGGGAAGATTGGAACCCCTTTTCCATCATTCTTTTCAGTGAAGTGTTTTTGTCCTAGCTGATGATCTTCTGTGTTCTCGTCACCCAACTGTACACATCACACTGTGTTGTTTGTGTAGGGAGAAGTAAAATGTCTGAAAACCCTTAAAAATCTTTTGCAAACTTTGCCATAAAGTTACGCTGCCATGATTACTGTTTGTCGCTGCTGTAAAACTTTTAAAGTTGTGCACTTCCTTGTTCCTCTCTGTGCTTACCACAGTCACATATTTGTAACCATGTGCCTGTTTAATGTTGAGAGGAAAACTAACCACACCCTTGGAGGTTATCCAGGCAAATTTATCAGTAAATTGCTTGGTCGTTGAAAGGGTTACACTTGTCTTCATTTTACATGTATATGACAAAATAATTTTGCTCTCCAAAAATCTTACTGACACTTGGTCGCTTGAAAGATATGAAGACTCTCTGAATTTAATTTTTATTTGCAGGAAGACAAAGACTTTGACGAGGTCCGAGATGAAGCATCCAGCGATGAGGAGGAAGGTGTGGAGGCTGACACAACCATGACTCTCCAAGGAGGGGTGAGGCTTTTTGCTCTTTTTCTTGCCCCTTCCCTCCTCACATACAAAATGTCTTAGGTTGTAGCTTGTAGCCACCTAACTGCTCTGTATAAAGGCCAGGATTTTTTGCTGCGACTATGCAAAGGCATACTCTTGCATACTGCTATACGCTACAGAAACCTCCCAACAATTCTAACCTTTGTTAACAACTGCAGTAGAAAGTGTCAAATGCCTTCCATTTGTTCTTAGTTTTGATGGTTCCAATACATTGTTTTCTATTTTTCACAGCTCGAGGAGGAAAGGTCACAAAGAGCAGGAGATGGCCTCCATCCACGAGATATTGATGCCTTCTGGTTGCAGAGAGAGCTGAATAAGTATTACGCTGATGCCGAGGCTTCACGATCAAAAGCAGAAGAAGTACTGGAGATCCTAAAAAGCGCTAAGGACGAGCGGGAACTGGAGAATAAAATGATGCTACTCCTGGGACACGATAAATTCTCCTTCATTAGGCTGTTGCGCAAAAACAAGAGTATGGTTCTCTATTGTACACTGCTTGCAACAGCGCAAAGTGCAAAGGAGAAAAAAGAAATTGAGGAGAAAATGAGTTCTGATCCTGATTTAGCCTCCATCCTGCATGCTTTGACAGAGACTGAACAAGAAGACTTGATCCAGGTCAGACAAATTGTCAGGTGTTTTATTTACCAAGTGGCCAACACGAGCATAATGGTAGAATTTGCTGATCATAATGATTAAATTCAATCCATGCTTTACCTGATTCTGAAGAAAGTCGTGTGGATTATTTGGTTTATGATCGTGATCAGTGAGCTTTGTTTTGCTGACAAAATTTTTTTAAACTCTATTGCACTAATCATACCAAGCATTTTTGTGCCTCTTTATTCAGATGAAGTGATTCATTAGACTAAAATAAATGAAATGAATAACAATATTTTGAGAGGAAGTCACATCAGCATGAGCTTGTTTTCATGTGGGTTCTGTATCCTGGTTGAATTGGAATTTGGAAACAATGGTTTTTCGGGAGGGAGGAAAACCAGAGGACCTGGAGAAAAACCCTTGGAGCAAGGACGAGAACCAACAACAAATTGAACCCGCATATGGCACCTGACCAGAATCAAACCTGGGCCATATCCGTGGGAGGACAGCGCTTTCACCACCCCATCCCACTCACCTCTTACTTTTGTTTTGACTAATATCCTACAAGAAAGCCTCCCAATAATAGAATGTATTGTAAGTTAGGTAATAATCTATCGTATATACTTGTGTATTAGTCGACCTCGTGTATAAGTCGACCCCCCAATTTTGGGGCCAAAAACTAAGTTTTCTTCATTTATAGGTACAGATTTTATTGGAAAACATACTATATTTCCAAGAATTATCGTTCAGGAACTATGGATATATGAAACAATCACAGCAAGTTTCATTATGAAGTTTTAATTTTCTTGCGTGTCCACAATCGTGGGCATGTGGGCTTTTTGTCCATAATTTTTGAAACAGGCTTGCAAAATCAAACTCACTAATTCCAGACAAACCTTTCTAACTTTGGAAGATGAAAAGCAGCTCTAGCAGAAAGACAAAACACCAAAGAAGTTCAAGAATCTTTGAGAAT
>OX393562.1:1011293-1031293 GCA_947652115.1 Blastomussa wellsi
AATCCATGTAAAATGTAATCATTGGTTGTGTTGAGCTTTTAAGTTCAAAGTCCTTGTGTCGCTGAAAGGCACATTTAACATTCTTCGCCCATTCACTGTGCCAGCAGAGGGTTTTGTGGCCACCTACAATGGAATATCGTAAACTTACTCCGCACCTGGTCACACTAGTTAAATTTGGCCATGGCTAACTAAAGGTAAACATAATGTTTTTTAGTCCAGACAACCAACTCGATGAGTTAAGTTAAAGCAACAATTTCTGGGTCCAGTTGTTTGTTCTATTGTTCTCTTGCTACTCAATCATGTACCTGACCCCTTTCAACAAGTGTACTGTCTTGTCTCACTGTAGAATAGCAGTAAATGTCAGTAAATACATTTTACAATTTATTTCATAGGAAAAAGTCCCAATTACAAGCTTGCCCAAGTATGCTCAACCAGCCTTTGAAGGATATGAAAGCTTGAACAGAATCCAGAGTCGACTGAGTAACACTGCTCTTAACACAGACGAGAACCTTTTACTATGTGCACCAACTGGAGCAGGGAAAACCAATGTGGCTTTGTTGACAATCTTGAGAGAGATTGGCAAGCATATCAACCTTGACGGCACCATTAACCTGGAAGAATTCAAAGCTATCTATGTGGCACCCATGAAATCTCTTGTACAGGAGATGGTTGCCAATTTTACCAAGGTAAGGGCTGCATGAACATGTCTTTATCAGCTTTCAGGTACAGGTACATGCATGTCTAGCTCAGCTAACTCTCAGTGCTGAACTGTAATGTCGATAATGCTCAATGAATGCTGACAACTAGTTTTTGGTTTTTAGCCAAGTTACATTGCAGCTTTTATGGGCCAATTAACATTGTACATGTTGTGGTTTAATTTTATCTTTGGTTTAAAATTTTTTAAACCAGTTTGATTTTCATTTCTCATTGTCTTATGTTGATTTGCATAATCTGGAACAAAGAGAAATCAACATCAAACTGGTTTTAAAAATTTTAAACCAAGGATAAATTTGAACCACATGCAACTTTTTAAAAATCCAGACATTTTTGTTACTGTTCACGACAATGGCAAGCAAGTTGACCAGTTTAATTTACCTGAAACAAAAAATTTGACGATTTTTGGATTTGGACAAAGGTGTACTGTCCAAGTTAGGCTTGTTTATTGTGTAACATCAGTCTTACCGACACAGTGTTCATATTTATTTTCTGCAGAGGCTTAGCACGTATGGTGTAACAGTATCAGAGTTAACAGGAGACCACAACATGAACAAAGAACAAATCAACAGCACTCAAGTAATCGTGTGTACCCCTGAGAAATGGGACATCATCACTCGCAAGGGAGGGGAGAGAACATTCACTCAGCTGGTCCGACTGATTATCATTGACGAAATTCATCTTCTTCATGACGACCGAGGGCCAGTCCTAGAGTCGCTTGTTGCACGTACCATTCGGCAGATAGAGACGACGCAAGAGATGGTACGGCTGGTTGGATTGAGTGCTACCTTACCAAATTACGAGGATGTGGCTACGTTTATGCGTGTGAATCCTGCAAAAGGTCTGTTCTTCTTTGATAACAGTTTTAGACCAGTGCCTTTGGAGCAACAGTATATCGGTGTCACTGAGAAGAAACCAATTAAGAGACTACAGGTATGTTAACCGTCCTTAAATGAAAGCATTCTAGTCTTGATACTGCCTGCTCTCTTTGCTCTATGGAGCATACTGTAGGGCATCCAAAGCTGTCCCAACTTGTCTCGGTCTTGGCAAAGGAGTTCTTTCTCATTCCATTGTAATTCTGTCTTTCGCAGTTCTTTCCTAGCTGACCTCAACTTTGTTTTAGGCCCTTCTTGCCTTCTTTTTCCTTATGGGTTCAAGACGAGACGCCAGTCTGATTACACTATCACATAATTTTCCTCCTTCCTGTTGCTTACAGTTGTTTTACTTACAGTGTACAATGCAAGTTACATAATTATTTCCTTCAATGTTGGCTCTGAGTATTTGGTGGTATTGCAATAAAAGAACATCCAAAATGAAACCAACCTTCAGCTACATCCCGTTTACATTCTTACTTCTTAGGCCGATCGCTTCAGGCGGACTACAGGCCATTGACAACTGACAAACTTGAGTTTCTGTTTTTTATCCATCATTGTCTCTGCCATGTGAATTTGCAGGTGGTTGCTGCAGGATGTGACCAATCCAACCCTTTTATTAAGATTTAAGAACCCAAAGTGTCAAATTCCTGTATACTAAACTCGGGTATTCAGGGTCGAATCTTTGGAATATAAAATATTCAGATTGCAACCATTGATAGCGTAGATACCAATTCTGCTATCCAAGGCTATTTGAAAACATCTTTCCTGTACCTGCCAATAACACATGAACTCTAAGTTCAAAACCTAAAGTTCTTGCAATTGTGTTTCTTGCTGCCTACAATATTTTAATTACAATGACAGTCAGTGAACTTTGCAAAAAAGAAAGCAAGGCACAGTAAATCCAAGCCTGGCGAATTTAATTGCACTGTTACAGGGCTGTCAATAAGCTCCGGCAACTGGCGATATCGCTGGCTACTTAAACATTTTTGCCGGCTACAATTTGGCAGAGATAAGCGGGAAAAAAGCGGTCATTACAAAAACGCTTAAAAAAGGGCCCCCAGTGCCGTCTTCTTTCAAAATATCTTTGCATACAGTACTTCAAATCTTATTGACAACCCTGCTGTTATATGGTCGTTGCATTAACACTTTCATATGTTTACTTGCTTTTTCAATGTATAATAATAACAGGTGATGAATGATATTGTGTATGAAAAAGTCATTGAGCACGCTGGAAAGAACCAAGTTCTGATATTTGTGCACTCAAGGAAAGAGACCAGCAAGACTGCACGTGCCATCAGAGATCTGTGTCTTGAAAGAGACACTTTGGGGCATTTCTTGAGGGAAGACTCTGCTAGCACTGAAGTGTTAAGGTTTGGGACATGTTCATTACACATACTTTGTTTGAAAGAACGGTTTCATTTTTTGAGTAGAATTATATTCAATTATATTACAATGATTAAACACCATCCCTCAATAAATACTCCAAGGGCTGTACTCTTTGCTCTCATTCAACAAGCACCACATTTATTCACAACAATGCTGTGCTTAATTGACGCATCACCAGACTGAACAATATTGACCATGGAGTCAAACTAAAGAGCAATAATGCTACAGCTCCTGTCGGGACTCAGAATTCTGCTTGCCCTACCCTCGTGTCATTGATCATTTCATCTTATCATTTATTCGAGCAACATTGTAAAAATTTACCTGTACCATCCCCTTGTTTCATTCAGAACTGAAGCTGAACAGGCAGTAAATCTGGAGTTGAAAGACCTGCTTCCCTATGGGTTTGCTATCCATCATGCCGGCATGACCAGGGTCGACAGAACCCTTGTGGAAGATCTGTTTGCTGACAGACATATCCAAGTGTTGGTTTCCACGGCAACATTGGCCTGGGGTGTGAACTTGCCAGCGCACACTGTGATCATTAAGGGTACTCAGGTAAGAATTCTTTTCATGTGACCCTAGTTGTGTTTTTTATCAACAATTTGACAAACTGATTACACAGCAAATCACTCTTCTATCGCAAATTCTGTGAACAGAAAAGTTAATTTTCAAACAGTTGCTGCATGGATCTTTCAAGGTTATTGTTCAGTTCAAAAACTGACAGATGTGCAACAAACAGCTGGAGGTCCTCAATATTCACTGTTGTTAAAATAACTATTTTACAGGGCTACAAAGTGGTTACTAGTAATGAAAATGTTTAGAAAAGAAAAAAAAATATTTATTATAATTAACAACTGCATCACCAAGTGGAGGTTGGGTGCCTGGGATATCCAGGGGCTTCCAGTGTTGGCAGCCAGCCCCTAGACCGAGTGCCGCTCCCATGGCTGGCAAATCCCCACAACCAAGCCATGAGCACCCACCCCAGGCATCCAGGCACCTGTCACACTTCCAAGCAGTGAAAATAGGGAAGGGAGGGAGGGAAGAAGACAGCTGAAATGACCAGCACAAGATAGCCGTCGAAGCTGCATGATGAACGCTGCTGTGTGACTGAATGAACCATGTGAGCCTGTGAGCCCAGGATGTAGACCACTGACGGCTAACTGCTGACCACTTTTGCTCTTTGTTGTTAACTTTGTTAAAATATGCATTTTAACCACATCATATTTTTAATGGCCTTAATTTTAAACTGTTGAATGTGTGCTATTGATATTAACTTCAAGAAAATCTATGAAAGATTCAAAAAGCCCACTTTTAAGGGATACAGATATTTTGGGGGAAATTGTAACTTAGCCAACTAAAGAAACATTATCAATGAGTTTTTTTAATATTCTGAGCAATAAATGTTATTTTGAACAGATCTACAACCCTGAAAAGGGACGCTGGGTGGAACTAGGTGCATTGGATGTGATGCAGATGTTGGGACGAGCTGGTCGCCCGCAGTATGATACAAAGGGAGAGGGAATTTTGATTACAAGCCACAGTGAACTGCAATATTACCTCTCGCTCATGAATCAACAGGTCAGATTTAACTAAAGAAGGATCATCAATATTCAGTCTTAGTCATGATGCAAAATGGAGGCGAAAAAGGCAAAAAGTGTCAACTTGTTTCCTTCATTGGTGAAAACATACCGCTACATGCTGGACCTAAAAATTACGTAATCGTCTATAAACAAATTACCTTATTTACAGTACCATTATTTGGGAAACTTGGTATACATGTACACTTTCTCTGTGTCGCACTATCATGATCAAATTCTAGCATGATGTCTAAATGATTTAAATCTGTGCTTTTGTTTCTCCTTTAGTTGCCAATTGAAAGCCAGTTTATTGGCAAACTGCCTGACAACCTCAATGCAGAAATTGTGCTTGGAACTGTGCAGAATGCTAAAGAAGCTGTTCATTGGCTAGGTAAGGCAAACGCTAATTTTAGTTCTTTTGTTTTCCAGGGTGATCACAGGGTTCCAGTTAAGTTTTCAAGGCAAGGTGTCATTCAAGTTATTCGAACGGGTCAAATCAACACAGTTCCCAACAAATCATTACAAGTTTTCAATTTATTTGTCGGGAAGCTGACCTAGTTGGGTTTTTAACCTGACACCCCCCTCTTATCTGGAACACTGGATCAATATGGATTTTCTCCTTACTATGTCAGTCTACATCTTTAAAATGCCAGATGCACCAGCTCAGGCCAATAATAATAATCATCTTGATAATAATATCAATATCATACCAGCACTCCAAATTGCAATTTGATCTCCAGGCACATACACTTCCTAACAAGCTCCTGAAGAGCTCTCCCATGTTGCATGGATAAACAAAATAATTTCATTACAGTTTTTGCAGTTATCATAATAATAATCAGTGGCATGGCACCTGTTTACTTTTTCAGGTTATACATACCTTTATATCAGAATGCTAAGAAATCCTTCCCTGTATGGCATAACACATGACGAGATTGAAAAAGACCCTCTTCTTGAACAGGTATGGACAATTTTTTAGTACCTGTTGAATTTGTGTTGATTGGCTTCTGAAAGACCTCATAAATAATTATCAATATAAAAACAATTTGTTACCAAGGCGTCATTGAGAACATGTGAATCTTATCTTTCTGTCTGCTGCCAGGGACTGATTGCCACTACCACTAGTGCAATAAAAAGATCAATTATAGTTTTCATGTCCTACGTACTTTTCACAAGGACTTTGTACAACCACAATCTGTCTGAGTCGCATTGCCAGTGATTACTCTGTATGCAAGAAATCACTGCGATATACTGTAAAACTCAAACTCAGCGAGACTGAGCTGTTTACAGTTTGTTTAAATTCGTTTTCTTTATTCAGCGGAGGGCAGATCTGATTCATTCAGCGGCCACACTGCTGGACAAAAACAACCTTGTTAAATACGACAAGAAATCTGGAAACTTTCAGGTTAGTGAAAAAAAGAGTTTGCTTGTTTTGTATCAATATCAAGAGCTTTCAGTTTTGTTTCTTCTGAGCTGTGATTAATAATTATTTTCTTTGTGTTGAATCATGAATGTTTAAATTATATTTTCTCAGGTTACAGAGCTGGGCCGCATCGCCAGCCATTACTACTGCACGCAAGAAACCATTGCAACCTACAACAGTCTGCTGAAACCCACACTCAGTGAGATTGAACTGTTCAGAGTTTTTTCATTGTCATCAGAGTTCAAGTACATCACAGTCAGAGAGGTATGGTTGTAGCAAAATATCAGGACTCATTCTCCACAGCTCTTGTCTTTCGTGCATGACTGACGCAACATGTTGGCATGAGTCATGCGCAAAAGACAATGTTTGGAAAATCTAAGATGGCGGATGTTGACATGTAACTTTTGAAGCATTTGTGACGATTTTGCAGACCTCATTGTTCCCACCGATTTGTCTACATTAAAGCTTTATTTGCATGTAGTTGAAAATTACATCAAGGTGACTAATTTTTGAATCTTGGTCGCCAGCACGGTAATTTTAGTTGCATTGGCGACTGTATTAGGCGCAATTTCGTGCTCTGTATGGACTGAAATCAACTTTAAACTACAATTACGTACATTCATACTTTTGAGGCTTCTGAAAAAGATCTTAACAGTAAATATGAAATTGGTATTGATTTGAAAGTATCCATATGAGTAAAAAGACTGAAATTACGTTTTGTATTCCTCCATGCTATTCAATATTGTGTCCTTTACAGTCTTTCCCGTAAAACTGTGAACACCAGAGAAAATTTCTGGAATGTTTATTGTGTAGTGACCAATCGCAGCAAAGTTCAGGACACGCGAACAAATCTCAAAACCACAAACTAATGACCGTTGCTGTTTGCGGTTTAGTTTTCTCACACCTGATTGGCTTTTTCTTTGTAACGCAATAACATCCCATAAACATTTCTGGTGTTCACGGTTTTACTGGAAAGACTGTAAAGTGAGTTGAGGTTATGATAGCAATAATCGAGACCATTGCTGTAATTTTTATAATCTTCTATGGTTTACAAAGAAATTATAAATTACACAAACCTGTAGAACCTTGTTTGTTTCCGATTAGGAAGAAAAACTGGAGCTGAACAAGTTGCTGGAACGTGTTCCCATTCCTGTGAAAGAAAGCATTGAAGAACCCAGCGCAAAGGTACTGCCATGTTTGCTAGTCTGCCACAGTTTGCAGCTGTATGATTTATCCGACTTTCTCTTTCAGTTTTCTGGCGTACTGGTAATTGCTTATTGAACTTCATCATTTTTTATTCACAATGTACACAGCAAACAAGTAGAAAAAGAATGTAGTAAATAAACTGTTGTGCTGTGCCATCAGGCAGTTGATACATGGAGCTAATTACACTGTCAACTTAAAGTCGTTGAAGTTACTGTAAATTAACTACTGTAACAAATTATTTTGTGAAGTGGACATTTTGAAGTCTTAGCCTTTCGTTGGAGTAAAATGAGCTTTAAGTCACAATTCTATGCTAAATGCTTTGGTTTATCAGCCAATTGACCTGCAAGTTTTGGTTATCTGGAGCACACTGTTTGTGATTGTATTGCAGATTTAGTAGTAAGCAAACCCAAAGTGTCAAATTCCTGGATACCACTCTATGGTGTGCAGGGTCGAGTCTTTGGAACATGAAATATTCAGATGGTTAAACACTGGCACTCGAGAGATGAATTTCACTGGAACTGCCGTTTAGCTAACTGAAAATATATCTACTGTAGTTTACACAGAGGTTGGTGGTGTGGTGAATGTATGTTGTGTGTTGATTAAGAGATGTAGTAAGCTATTTGCATTTCTATTTTGTGTGACAGGTCAATGTGCTTCTCCAAGCATACATTTCTCATTTGAAGTTGGAGGGTTTTGCCTTGATGTCGGACATGGTTTATGTCACTCAGGTTAGTCTTTAAGAAATACAATAATGAATATGGATAATTTTTTTTAAAAAATGTTCTAATTTATGCTGGCAGAAGTTTGTAAAAATACAAATGTAATTGCTCTGTTTGTTTTGTTGTTTTGTCTGTAGTCTTCTGGTCGACTCATGAGAGCAATTTTTGAGATTGTGTTGAACCGTGGCTGGGCTCAGCTGGCCGACAAGAGTTTAAACTTGTGTAAAATGATTGACAAGAGAATGTAAGTACAGTAAAGTGTGTTGAGATGTTGTCGGATACTGTGTTTTGCTGTGAAGAATGAGTTTTCATTTTCAGATTGATTCATTCTTCCATAATGAATAAGCTGCAGGTCAAATTGGTTTTCAGGACAAATCTGTTTAGTTAATCTTTTAACCCGAAGAGAAAAATTTGTTGGATTTCCTTTTGATGAATTCAACTTGCTAGTTTTTATCACTGTTAGAAGTGTTGTAATTGTCAGTTTGAAGCTGATTTATCTAGGTTGGAAGCATTTAACTTGGAAACCAAGGAGTTATTTGACTGGGAATTTAATTTTGTGTAACATTCTCTTAATTCTGCAGGTGGCTTTCGATGAGTCCATTGCGACAGTTCAAGAAAATCCCCATGGAAGTTATCAAGAGAATTGAAAAGAAGGAGTTCCCTTGGGAGCGATACTATGACCTGGGACCCACTGAGATTGGCGAGCTAGTGCACATGCCCAAAATGGGGAAGACGCTGTACAAGTTTGTTCATCAGCTGCCAAAGATGGAACTAGCAACACACATACAGCCAATCACAAGGTAGGTTCAAATTCAGTATGATTCCATAATACGTTCCTTCGTGAGGGAAAATTGTATACTAAAATGCACGAGCAAAATACAGAAAAAAGCAACGTAGATTGCAATGCAATTTATTTATCGCGGAAGAATTTAGGACACATTGATTTCAATTTTTATGGGCAGAGTTTCTGTTTGCAACGAAAGTGTTTTAAAAAACTTGAGAGAGTTCCAGTGAATCGATGTTTAATAAGTGTGAAAAAGAAACCGATTTTTCTGCGTGAAATGAGACACATTTTGGCATTATTTTGAAGCAAGTTAATTCCCCCCAAATGGTTCTCACCAAACTATAATCGAAGACCAATAAGTAGTGTAATTTCATGTTGATCTAATTAAGGGATCAGGAAAAATCTGTTTGGGGACGCTAATGCTGTAAGCTCTGTATTTCAGAATGGCATGTATAATGTAGGTCACCAATGGGTATCTGCTCATTGAATTGAAGTAAATTGTGTTTGTGTCTTCAGATCCACCCTCAGTGTTGAACTTGTCATCACCCCGGACTTTCAGTGGGATGAGAAAATTCATGGAAACTCCGAGGCAATGTGGATTTTTGTGGAAGATGTTGACAGTGAAATTATCTTGCATCACGAGTATTTTCTGCTGAAGAGCAAATTTGCCACTGATGAACACACGCTTAAGTTCTTTGTTCCCGTGTTCGAACCGCTGCCACCACAGTATTTCATCAGGATTGTATCAGACAAGTGGCTTGGTAAGTGATGCCAACATACAAACTCTCTTTACAGTCTCCATACATTTCTTATAGCCCAAGTAAGGAGAATTTGATTACTAACAGGACTGTTCAATCGGTCACAGGAAAATGGCCGACCAAAATTTTGCTCATGTTCGACAAAATTTCTTGCCACTTTTTCGACCAATCAGAACTAAAACAAGAACCAATCAGGACTCGCGCGTCACTTTTTCCCACGCTTTCCGACGGCTACATATGTTGGCCTCGAGTTTTGATTGGTTCACTTGATTGTCGGTGTCTTTTGTGATAGGCCAAAGTGATTTCTTTGGTTTTTGGTATTAAAACTGCTCTGACTAACATTGTTTTCGTTTGTATTACCCCCGTAGGTTCTGAAACTCAGTTGCCGGTGTCATTTCGCCATTTGATCTTGCCAGAGAAGAATCCTCCACCAACTGAACTGCTCGATCTTCAGCCCCTACCAGTGTCTGCTCTGAGAAATCCAGCATTTGAGAGCTTGTATAAGGACAAATTCCCGTACTTCAACCCTATACAGACCCAAGGTGAGTAGCAACATAGCAACACTTCGTTAATTGTGTTTAAAATTTTAAACGTGAATACACTCAAGATCTATGCTGACTTGACCTGGTGTGCAACCAGTGATTTAAAATGCGATGTTCATCTTGAATTCAACGTGTTGATATTAGGACGGCATGAGGTTGCACATGTTTTGACGTGATATATCAAACACTAGACACAGTGTTTCCTCACATTTCTTAAAAAAATAGGATAAGCACTCTCTCCAGTGTCTGACATTTCTTTTCAATCTAAACACGGGGTAAACGAAGAAACAAAATCGTAAAAATCTATGCTAATTTAGATCAAATTTCCAAACCACGGTTACGGTTCTGATTTCCATTGCTTTCTCTTGATGAATTATCAACGATTTCCAAACTACAAGCAATGGCCAGGTTTCCTTATATTCTACACGATGAGAAATTTACTATGCAAAAAGGAGTTCTATCGGGATGTCCAGAGCTAGCTGGTAAATTTTCCGACATTCCATATTTTAGATGCACTAGAGCAAAACTGGGGGAAGAAAGGCACATATTACAGTTTGATATCCAGTGTTGGGTAATGAGTGATGTTAAGATAAAAGCTAGAACGTTGACGTGTAAACAAGACATTTGTGCATATTTTCTCTATCAGTTTTCAACACCATGTACAACTCTGATGAGAATGTCCTCATTGGCGCTCCTACTGGCAGTGGAAAAACCATCTGCGCAGAGTTTGCCGTGCTGCGGCTTCTTCAACAGCATCCTGACTGCCGATGTGTGTATGTCACGCCACTGCAGACCCTGGCGGACCAGGTAAGGAACTTTTGAGCCTGTGAAGTATGTTCGGTTAACTGTTGAAAGTGAGCAAGTTCTTGCTATAGCTTTACGTTTTATAAGCTCTACGATTGGTTGAAACCTCTTGTAGCACGCGCTAACTGTCCAATCAGAGTAAACGCGCTGTTATTTTCGACCAATCAGGAGTGAAACCCAAACCTGTTAGCTTATACGTGCATTTTCCCGCGCTTGGGATCGGTGCTTTCCCGCCCTTTGCACTCGCGTTTTCCCGCGCTTTGCAGCCACCGTACGTTTTTTGCTTCTGATTGGTTAAACGCCATTGCTGTTTTTTGCTTCTAAACAGTCAGTGTAAAAACTGGTTTAAATGTCGGCGTACGTTCAGTGAATGCAACCAGTGATTTAAAACATAATTTTCATCCTGAATTCAACTTTGTTGATATTAGGACGGCATGAGGTTGCACATCTTTTAGTATTAAAGTAAAATTCCTGGAAAGTGTTCATTTAAAGTTGGACAAAATATAACGTATTTGAATCATTGCTGTGATGTACCGACCTGACTAAAGATTGTGCTATGCACTGAACAGTGTTGGATGAAGTTGTTTTCTTCATTGCCAGTATCTGAATACTCTCTTGTGCTTTTTCAGGTATATGTTGACTGGCATGATAAATTTGCTCTCCACCTGGGAAAGAACGTGGTGAAGTTGACAGGAGAGACTAGCGCTGATCTCAAACTTCTAGCTAAGGTGTGAAACAGTTCGCTTGTCGCACTGCCGTCAGGGCTCGAACTTATAAACTTTTTAGTCCGCTAGCAAAGTCTTGCTAGTAACAATTTTTCCTACTAGCAAATTGGCGAACCAACTAGCAAGTTTTTTTATGGAAAAATTAAAATTCTCATTGATACTTTTGAAGTAATGAGCTGAAAAGGTAAACTAAAAAACTTGTAACATAACTTAAAGCATTTTCTGGACAAAGCAGTCCAAAGGAGGAAGGCACGAATAGGCTATGCAGCCCTTATTAAAGCGTCAACCCATGACACAGAATATTTGTCAACGCCAGACCACAACACCGGGAACTCCACGCCCTTCTCTTTGTTCGTACTTTATTTCGAATTTCTTGACGTGAAGCTCAATTCCAATAGCTTTCTTGAAATGTTTCGGAGACAGGGACGATTCTTACTCGCAAATGTTCGCTAGTGGATTTTTTTTCACTCACAAATCCCAAAAAACACTCTCGCATTTTGCGAGTTTGTGAGCGTTAATTTCGAGCCCTGACCGTGATGTTAGCTTTTGACTGCAATGTATGTGAAACTTGATGCTAATACTTGATGGTGCCTAATCATAAAAGCTTAGTGTTTTCCTAAGATATGATTTGACTGTTTTGTTTCTGTTGCAGGGTAATGTGATTGTGAGTACGCCTGAACAGTGGGATGTGTTGTCGCGGCGCTGGAAACAGAGAAAGAATGTACAAAACGTTCACTTGTTCGTCATGGATGAAGCTCATTTGATCGGCGGCGAATCTGGTGTAAGGAATAAATTGTGTTTTGGTTTGCTTAGAAATGGAATCGACTGTATGGAAATATGAGGGTCTCAATGGTTTTGTGACTTTTACGGTTAACGGTTAACTTCGGTAAACAGAAGAGTTAAAATTAATTTAATTAATTTCCAGTGTTTTAGAAAAAGTTTTTATTTTCAGTAAAAGTTGAAGATTACTTGTCATTGTTATGTTGTGAAACGTATTTGAGGTATTTGGACCACCGAATTGAGATCAATAGCCGGAACAATCAAACCTCTGCTAACTCGTTCTGCGATACATTCGGTGGACACTTCAAACGTCCTAATAAAGATCTTGAGGCTTTCACTTTCGTTGCTGGTATTTTTACGGCTAACATTTTTTACGCCCGACGACTAAATTTTGATCATTTTACGCCTAACGGTTAACCCCATTAAGACCCCAAGATATTGTTTCCCAGGCAGTCTTGCTAGACTTGCATTTTTAACGGTTTTATTAATTTTGCTTATTTCTGTTTTAGCCGGTAATTGAAGTAATCTGTTCTCGTATGAGATACATCTCGTCACAAATCGAGCGTAACATCAGGATTGTGGCGCTTAGTTCATCTCTGGCAAATGCTAAGGTTTGTAAATCAGTTAACATCTGTTCAAGAAGGAATTTGGAGTTAGTACTAAGGCTTTATGTAATGTTGGGTGATTGCAAAAAAAGTTACGATGATCCACTGCCTACGTAGTTTTCAGTTAATTAAGGCACGATAAAGCATTTCAGATTAAAGAATTTTTAACATTGAGTCTGATAAGTTTGAATTTGTCTCATCACAGGATGTTTCTCAATGGCTTGGTGTGGGTCCAACAGGTCTGTTTAACTTCCATCCTAATGTAAGACCGGTCCCTCTCGAACTTCATATACAGGTAGGTTCAGTTCTCTTCCAATCTCTTTTAACACTTTGATGACTGGGAAGTAAATATGGCCCATCTATGCATCTCACGTGCGTTGTTTGTAATCCGTCTCAATCTCCCCCAATCTTAACCATCCTGGTTCCTTTTAGTTTTGTATCACCTCTTTGGTGTTTTTCTACCGTTAGCAAAACATTATTTTGAACTTTCTTTCAAATGAAGAGGAGTTTCTAAATCACCTCTGTAAGACGGGAAACTGGTGTTGGTCCCAGTGCGGCGTTTTTCAGTCATTTTAGTCGTTTTTCAGTTTTTTTTTTCAGTCATTCTGGTACCGATGGTTTTCATCCTGGACAGTGTTGACTGTGTCTTAAAACGTAATTTGATTTAAAAAAGGGTTGAAACTTGGTTCACGGTTTATGTAAATTTTTTTGTGGTCTTTTTTTTTTCAGGGCTTCAACATCACTCACACAGCATCACGTTTGATAGCCATGACGAAACCTACTTATCAATCGATCATCAAACATTCTCCCAAGAAACCCGTTATCGTGTTTGTTCCCTCAAGAAGACAAACCAAACTCACCGCGCTGGACCTGTTGACTTTCTCTGGCGCAGAGAACGATGCACAAAGGTGAGTGAAATTTTCGTTAAAAAGATTGTTTTCACTAGTTTCCAGTTAAAATGACGTTGTCCCGACTGATACATCGTGTTTTCTTACGTGTGACCGATAGCTGGGTACCAATGCGCTTTATTTTCTTGAAATGGAAAGACAAAAACACCAAAATCAGCTAAAGAGAAAAATGTATGTCTGAAGATTTAAAATTTCATAATAATAGGAAGTTCGATTTTGTTTGGAATCCTGGCAAAAATCAAATTTAGTGAACTGCATTCCACTTCCATCCTTGAAATCTTTGTATCGCTTCTCCGTGCACCTCATCTATTTTGCTCTATAGAATTTCTCTGTCCAATTTGTTTGTATATTTGGTTGCATTTGGCAATATAATTTGGAAATTAGGAAAATGGAATTTCGATAATCCACTCGGATAGTTTCCCTTTGATTGGCGTCAAATCGGTCGGCTAGAGTTTAGAATTAAGTGCAAAGTGTTGTCAACCCTGGAGGAAGTTTCAGAACGTTCCAATAGTTAAACAAAAGCAGGAAATTATAGATTTCCATTGTTCGCACGCACCTTTTGAAAATTACAGCCATTGCTGGAAAGTCCTTGAAATTTGTAGCTAGCTGTCTGGTAGGCACATTCGCTACTATGAGCGGCTGATTAACGCTGGATTTGGCAGTGCGTGGAGTCCTTGAAAAATGGAAAATGTGTCCTTGAAAGTCCTTGAATTTTCTGTCCAGAAAGGGTACGAACCCTGAATTCATTTCGCTTTTTTTTGCCGCGCACGTGTATTTACAGTGTAACATAATTTTACTTACATAACATAGTTCAAATAATTTTTTGTCAGGGGTTTGGCTTGCTTTTGAACAGGTTATCTTTCTTCTTGGCAGGTTCTTGCACTGTACCGATGAAGATCTCCAGCCTTTTGTCAAACGTTTAAACGACAAGGTAAGTCAACAAAATAGAAAACTGCCGGCTCGTGGTTGCATCAACCAGTATGTGCGAAATATTAACTGCAAGGTTACTGTTCCCCTCAGACGTTGAAGGAGACTGTGAGTTATGGTGTGGCTTATTTACACGAGGGTCTGACCGAAAGTGAAACCAGGGTTGTGGAACAGCTGTTCAACTCTGGAGCCATACAGGTATTTGATTAAATTTTTTGTTGCAGGCTCTTGGATATTAGAGAGCCTGGAACAAGCTATATGTTGCCCTGACTGAATTTTGTTTGTAACGTATACAATTTACCGTGACTGAATTTTGTTTGTAACGTATCCAATTTACCGTGACTGAATTTTGTTTGTAACTTATACAATTTACCGTGACTGAATTTTGTTTGTATTTGTGATAGGTGGTGGTTGTGTCACGCAATCTTGCATGGGCGATCAACATGAGTGCTCACTTAGTGATAATTATGGACACGCAGTTCTATGAAGGAAAAATCCACGCGTAAGTATAACTTCATTAATACAGTGAAAGAGAAAAATTAGAAAAAGTTCTAAATATTGTGTTAAAGGAAGGAGGTTAGTTGAGCAAGACATGTCCAGGAAACCAAGTTACATGCTTCAATGCAGATTGTCGAACAAATAACGTTATTACTGTCTACATATTTCCTTTCTCAGCCTGGAAAATTAAAAGTCAGTCGGTTGAATTTTCTTAGTTCTGCGATTCACATATCGTTTCCCAGATTAGCCTGCAAAAGTGGCAATTCCGTGAGTGAGGTTGCTAAGAGATCGGGATTGACGTATACTTATTGCGTCTCAATGACATAACTTTTGACGCTCGCACAAGTTTTCGCGCCACTTTTTGCTTGGTTAAAAATTGGGAAACCCCCTCCCACCCCTGAATAATCTTTCTGGACAAAACACACAAGTCACTGAGAAACTTGGGCTAGGGGTGGTGGGGTGGGGTAGTGGAGGTTTTCCCAGTAACGATGATTGATCCAAAATTGATAAAAGCGAAGGCTTTTTGAGGAACGTTTGACAAAAACGGGATTTTTTTTATCTTGACTACTGATTCGCATTTAACTCTTTAGGATTGAGATTTGTGCCCTACTGTTCTTTGCGTTAGCGTTTGTTAATGCCTTTCAATTCGTAAAACAGAGATTCAGTTTTTATGCACACTTATTTGATTTAAAATTTTGTTCTTCGTAGCTATGTAGACTATCCTGTGACAGACGTGTTACAGATGATCGGCAGAGCCAACAGACCGCTGTTGGATGATTCAGGCAAAGCAGTGATTCTCTGCCAGGCATCAAAGAAAGAATACTTCAAGAAATTTCTTTACGAACCTCTGCCTATTGAGGTAAGTGCAACCCATGTCAACAATATCTTCATGAGTTTCAGCTACTTTATCGTTCTTTGCAAGAATGTCACTTCATGGCGTCGAGTCTCGAAGATCACTTTCCGAGACTGAAGCATTTAGAAAGACTCGTCATTAGAAACAAAATTTAGAAACATTCGTCATTGCTTTTCAACTTGTATGTATCTCTGGACAGTGAATTTATACTGATTTCTTTGAAGGGGCTTTGTCATTGTGAGACATCTTGTTTAGCCAAAATGTTGGACTTTTTTCAGTTAAAGTCCTTCTCAATGTTGCTTATTGAAAGCCATCCTTGTTCCTTCTATGTTTATTGTTTCATCTTTGGTGTTTTTCTTCCTGGCTGAACTATCATTTCAAAGTTTCTAACTAATTCCCTTGCACGAAATTTTTCTTCGCAATTTCAGTCTCATTTGGATCACTGCCTTCATGATCATTTTAATGCTGAAGTGGTGACGAAGACAATTGAGAACAAACAGGATGCAGTGGACTACTTAACATGGACGTATCTTTACCGCAGAATGACTCAAAACCCCAACTATTACAACTTGCAAGGTAAAACGACACGTTAACTTTCATGACAATGAGTATAGAACATCGTAAAGGTAAAGGCCAGCTCACTTGTTGTGAAATAAACATGAAATGAAATGCCGTGAAATAAACATGAAATTCACATTTCTTTGTTCCTTGCAGGAGTTACTCATCGTCATTTGTCAGATCACATGTCAGATATGGTGGAGAACACGCTTCACGACCTGCAGCAATCCAAGGTAACGTCCCACTAATTTTTGTTGCAGTCTTGTGTTAACCTTCCCTGTTACCCAGCAATGTGGCGTTGCTAGTAAACTAGGGACTCCGTAAATGATCCTGACATCCCCCGTGGGTAGTCCCCTTGTAGAGATTCTACTCTTAAATAGCCCACCCCCCCCCCCCCCCTTGTTGATTGTTCCTCTGCATACAATGCAAGAAATAACAGTGTTTATATTGACTTCAGGATGTAAATAAACTGCAATGCCTCACAATACTGGGAATAAACTTGATTTTGATTTGTTTCCCATTTCTTTCTGGCTGGCTGAAACATTGTGTTTTCTGATCTTCTAGTGTTTGACTATTGAGGATGAGATGGATGTTTCGCCATTGAATCTTGGAATGATCGCTGCTTACTACTATATCAACTACACCACTATCGGTAAGACCCTGCCACTTCCTTTGTACAATTGGGGAAAATTGCAGAGGACAATTTTTATTTGTCCGGCCGGAAACGAGGTGTGACCGAGCTAAAACGTACTTGGCCGGTCATTGTGAACGGAGACTCTACGGAAATTATTCTTCTTAAGGGATCTTGGCGTCAATGCGTCATTGTATGGTTTATTCAGTAAAAAATGCTGCGCTATATTTCCACGTTTGCATTCATGACATGCGTATAAATATTTGTAGCAAAAGTTGAAAATATCTTTCTCAGTAACTGTCAGAGAAAACGCAAGGGGGGTTGAATTGGGCGTGAAAATGGCTATGCCAAACACCTGTTAAATCAGAACTTCTTGTTTAAATGTTTTGTACTTAATCTGCACACATTCCAGCGAGAATGTTTCAGTTCTATTATTCTTGGCTTAACGATCGCTTTCTTTCACTCTGTAGAGCTGTTCAGCGTCTCACTGAATGCTAAAACCAAACTACGAGGCTTGATCGAGATAATCTCATCTGCTTACGAGTACGAGAGACTTCCCATTAGGCATCACGAAGATGCCACCTTGAAGCAGGTGAGTGAGGCCTGGACCCACGCTTTTGTACGCGTGATCGGTCCCATAACATTTAGCGTTAATTCAGAAAAAAACTGATCAAACAGAAGCACTTCCCAAAGGGTATCCTACAGAAACATGAATCCTCTGCCTTATTTGATTCCAAGAATTCAGATTTACTTGACAGTGACCATGTAGCATTATAGAAAATGAATAAAGGTAATAACAAAAACGTAAAGTACGTGAAATAATTCATATTTGAACTGTGGATGGAGATGAAAGTGAGAAATGATCATCGCAGCGATCTTCTAATTTAAGCTACTGGAATAACAATGCATGGACAAAAATCAGGGCCTGAATTTTTCTCAGGCTTTCTTTCCGGTTGCTTAAATTGGAAATTCACTGCGATTGTCATTTCTCACTTTCAAAAATCTTTTATTGAAGGATGGGAGTATTGGCATTGTAGGGTTTTGTTTGATCTTGGAGTGTTTCGTTCTGTTATATCGGTTTTTACTTGATTGTGAAAAGTAATTCCGTTTTACTTTTGTTTTTAGTTACTGTTCTTAGTTGTTGGTTTAAAAATCTCTTGCAACTTTCTTGCAACAATCAGATGAAAACCAACCGTGACGCGCTCACGCAAGTTTTCCCGCGCTTTGTGTCGGCTGCATGAGTTCTAATTCACTGGAATGTCGCCGTCTCTGGCCAGATTGATTCGTTTGGTTTTGGCTTTACGACACTCAATCGAAAGTCGCAGTTATATTTTATTAATCGAAGTTATATTTTATATAGTGGCATTACTAACAATTCTTTGATGGTTGTAGCTGATGAATCGTGTGCCGCACAAAGTGACGAATCCCAAGTACAACGATCCGCACGTGAAGACGAACCTGCTGATCCAATCTCACATGTCCCGGATGCAGCTGTCGGCTGAGATGCAGTCAGATACTGAGACCATACTTGGCAAGGTAGGTGATCAATTGACTGGAGTGAAGCAAGCGAACGAACAAACGAAAGATCGAGTGAGCCAGTGAACGAGTGAGGGAACGCAGGAACGAGCAAACGAACGAAACGAAAAGAGCAAAGAAACGAGCAAACGAACGAAAAGTGAACGAAACAGGGAAATAACAAATAAACACGCATTAAACCAACAAACACAGGACAAACTGGAAACAAACGGTCTTGAATTCACTTAATTTTATATCATTTGAAAATTCCAGGAACAGGCGAAAATCGTATATCTTTAGGTGTTAGTCAATGATGTTTTGAGGTCAACTAGCAATAGAGTTATTTCAGTAGAGTGATGGCTTAGAGTTAGAGTTAACTTCAACTTCAGGACTGCCAAAATCCTGAATTCAAGATTTTGGCAGTCCTTAACTCTAACTCCACGCTATAACTCTATGAAGATAACTCTAACAGTAGCCGTCCCCTGATGTTTTTATTTTAGATTTGTTTTCTTTTCTTATATTAAGATGTTCTTGATGTAGAAGTAAAAACAAACAATGCAACGAAGTTCTGATAAGGGAAATAGCCTGTTAAGACTTGATAAGAAAAGACACCAAGCAATTTTGATATAAATCCGAGTTGTTGATGATATTTCAAATTAGTTGTGCTGGAATCCCTGCTCGCTGGGAATGTTGTTCCTTTTCATAACCTGTTGTTGGTTTGTGTTTGTAGGCCATGCGTCTTGTTCAAGCCTGTGTGGATGTGCTGAGTAGCAATGGCTGGCTTTCACCTGCATTAGCCGCCATGGAACTTGCTCAAATGGTACGTATAAACAACTCGCTGTGTGAGGAAAACCATTTTTCATGTGATCAAGGGATTTCGATTCAAACATGTTGAAAGTGATTACAATTTGCAGCAAAGTGTTGAGAACTGAGACAAACGTAGCCACTTAATTCTATTTAGGATTCTTCAGTACTGATAATTTTGTGCATGTTAGGTAAGGTTCTCGTCCCGCCTCTTCAAAGCAAAGCATCCTGGAAAAGGATTTCAGTTTTTTTCCTCTAAACATCGAAAAACGAAAAAGATGTTTCTATTGGAGGCCGCGTGAAGACACCCATTACTTTAAGTTTTATTTGATTACCTTCTGTTAGCAGTACAGATTCAGGTATCAAGATTGTGGCTAAAGTTTACAAATGTTTTGTGCATGTACAATT